>APFE031455528.1:303330-343344 GCA_000404065.3 Pinus taeda
AGCATATTTCGGTATTTTCCATTAATGAAATGAAGTATTATTTCCGCTGCAACTCTTTATTTATGGTTATCGCATCTCTGTATTTATGGTTATCTCTGTAATCTATTGCGTTCCTGTTTAAATCCGGATCAATGGTATCAGAGCGGTCTGCGTTTTCTCGGTTTTTCTTTGCATGTCCCCAACGAGGTCAGGATATAAGGAGTTAGGGCTTGAACCGGTCGAACCTTTGCAAGACCAGCCTCACAAATCCCGACGGCCTCCCATGGCGGATGAGAAGAAAGTCGAGGGGGTAGGAGATCCTATCAAAATCTTGCTCAAAGAAGCCCTCGAGCGACAAAGGAACGCGATGATGGATAGCTTTGCGTAGATCCTTCAGCGGCTACCTAGAGGTGCCGCATCGGCTTCTAGCAGCGACTCTGGAAACGCCATGCCCTTTAAGGTACAATTTAATTTTGAAATCCCCATCTTTGAGGGTAAAATAGACGCAAATGCCGTAGATAAATGGTTAAATCTGGTAGATGGGTATTTCTCTGTTCATGAATTTTCAAGTCGGGAAAAGATTGTTTTCGCTCTTCTCAAAGCAGCCCCCCACGTCAAGGACTGGTGGAAAACCTACTGCGAGCAGAAGGATGAAAGTACAGGCTCACTATTTTTCAGCCGCACCCACTTGGAATGACTTTCGGAATGCCATCAAGGAGCAGTACTACCCTATCAAAATCTATGAGGACAAATACATCAGATGGACCACGCTGCAGCAGGGACGAGACCAAGATCTACCTGAGTTCACAAACATCTTTCACACCCTTCGCACACAGTTGGGTATCAAAGATTCTGAGTTGCATCTGGTACTCAAATACCGTGGTTGCCTACATAGATACATCCAGGAAGAGATGTAGTTCTTGGACATCTCCTCACTCGGCACAGCATACCGATATGCTGTCAAAATCGAGTAGAAGTTCAAACAGAAGAAGCGAGACTTTGGATCTGCAAATCTGAAGCCCAAAGGACAAAGCCAAGGTGGGGTGACCCAAGACAACCCGTCGAAACAGCAAGAAAAGAATAACACCACGAAGCCGAAGAAGGACACAGGAAAGTGGTGTGATTTCCACAAGAGTCCCACTCATAACACAAGTGAGTGCCGGACCAAGCAGTCGTTGGTGGCCGAGTTGAAGGCTTCCGAATGAGACGCATGTTCCGACCCTGAGCCAAAACTTGACAAGGGGAATGGTAAAGAGAAGCAGATCATTGATGCGGATCCCAGCGCCACTGTTGCCACTGCCAAGATCCAGAAGAATGAGCCGGAAGAGCCAGAGGAGGGGGAACGTCTTTTCCATTCACAGGTGTGGGTGAAGGGTTCACCGCTACAATTCATTGTCAACAGTGGCAGCCAAAAGAACCTTATTTCAGCAGAGGTCATGAAGCTGTTGGGCCTATCGACTACACCACACCCGCAGCCGTACAATATCGGGTGGCTTCATGAAGGACGAGATCTCAAAGTTCACCAGCAGTGCCGCCTTCCCTACAGCATCAAGCCATTCATAGACGAGGTATTGTGTGATGTTACACCTCTGGATGTTTGTGATGTATTATTAGGTCAGCCATACTTGTGGAGGTGACATGCTGTATATGAGTCAAGGCCTCGTGTTGTCATTATTTCTTTGAGTAATTCATTATACAGGATACCGGAGGTAGCCCCACCTACCGCCACATCTTTGATCACTGCTAAGAAAGGCAGTAAGCTCATATCATAGACCAGGAAATTCATCTGTATGGTTCACTCCCAGAGGAAGGGGAAGATCATTGCTACATCCATGACCCCCACGCACGGTTCCTCTACGCAGCAGCAACAACAAAGGAATACAGTCACGACAGAACACAGGAACAGCTTCTCCTCCCCCACAGGGGTACCACACAAGCTTCATGTGGGCAACAAAGTCCGGTTGCATCTGCAGAAAGAACGCCTTACCAGAACCCATCAGAAGCTCAGACCACTCTGACATGGTCCTTACAGCAGTACCAAGACTGTGGGGAACAATGCGTTGGAGCACAGCAATCCTCCATTCCTTCACCTGCACCAAGTGTTCAATGTGGACCGTCATCGACCATGCTTCCCACCATTACTGGGCACGTTAGGCAGTGCAGAACAAGTTCAGCAGATGGAGGAACTCAACGTAATGGGGACCATTGCTTCCTAAGGGGGGAGGAATGATCCAAGTGGATGTTGGTGGCCACCCACCTATCCCATTTGGACCCCCACAATTGTCTCTTTCAACATTTTCAGTTTCCTAAATTGTAGCACAACTTACTATTTTTAGCAGTTTTTCGGGTCCTGAACTTCCGGAGCCGTTTTGAGGCCCTAAACGACGTTTTTTGGGGAATCCAGGGGCAACATGGGTCCAGGAAATTGATTGATGTTTCCCGTTCCAACAATGATAGTGCTCGAATAGATCTTTCTAATGAGCTATTGTACGCGTCAAACGGAGATCATATGCCCAAGTTATGACCCCGGGAAATTGATGTACCAATTTACCCAAAACGGGGCCCACAATTTGGCGTTTCATCTTCTAAGGGTCGGTTTTGGAATGTGAAGGGTTTTCCATTGTTTCTCAATAATAAATAGGCCTTCGAGCCCCATTGTAACACAAGTTCGGAACAGTCCAGAGACATGTAGCCGCACATCTCTTCTCAGAGATAAGCTACCATCGTCCTAGCTGGTTTATTTCCAATTCTGGTTGTAAGCATATTTCGGTTCCATTAATGAAATGAAGTGTTATTTCTGCTGCATCTCTTTATTTATGGTTATCGCATCTCTGTGTTTATGGTTATCTCTGTAATCTATTGCGTTCCTGTTTAAATCCGGATCAAGATTTGTGATGTAATTTAATGTACATTGATGGATCATGATGTAAATATGTCGAATTTTCACTTATGGAGGTAGATTCATTTGTTAAAAAGTTCTTTGAAACTGAATGAATCAGTTCACTTGTTTCTAGAGGCATGTTGTTCCACTACCCAATTTCTAGTTATCAGTTTGAAATTAGTTGGAACAGCTCCTAAACCTGTGAGCTTGACCGCTAGAGGCTAGGATGAGCTATGGTTTGTCTATATCTTATGTTTTTTCAGCCATTAGCATGGTTGGACTCTTGAGAAAGAAAGGAGCTTCATTGTACACTCATATCAACATTTTGGCTAAGGAATTAAGACCAAGGTTTGTAGCACCCTTTGGGATCCCAATGGCATGTTGTTTTGGTACAATGCTTTCTTATGTATTTGTGAATTTACTTATGTGTTATGTATGTAATTTTATCTCTTATTTCCTCTCAGCTAAATCAAACAAGAGTGAAAGTAGAACCCATTGAAATTACAGAGCTCTACTTGAGGTTTGCTTTAGTTTCTTGATGTTTTCAGCTGTTTGGAGAGGATCCATGGCTTCTATTTCCCTCTTCAACTCATCCTTTGTCTAATCCCTCCATCTCATTCCATTCAAACTGCCAAATTTAGTTGCCTACCTTGCCCCATTGACATCTCTGCAAGACTGAACCTCATTCCCTGCACCCAAAATCTACATTTCCATTAGAGCCAACTAAAACATTATTTTATTCAATCAAACTCTTTTACACACGTACCTAGACTACATCAGTTAGCATATCAGTCATCTCAAGCCCTTATTGATCATATCTTTGCTAATATTGACCACGAGAGAGCCCTCTCCCGACCTGGTAGGGCTAGCTATCAGCTTAAGCGTGGTTTGATGTTGGCCCTGGATCCCATCTTTCTCAGACTAAGGTATGTTTAGGCTCTAACAACACTAGACTCTAATTCGTTAACTTGAAATAGGTTCTAGAGGGGTGCTATGGAAATATCATTGATTCTCCTCTAAACATCTCAAATATCCACAAATCTATGCATAGGTATAATAACAAGCCATGATATTTGTAGCTTGGGTCTTTGAGAAGTATGAGGCATGAAATTGGCATTATTTGGCTTAATCCCACACCAACATTTACTCATGAATCGTTGAAACTAAAGCTCATGGGCATTCACTGCATTGTCATTCATTTGAATTCACTTATTCCATGTGTGGTTAACTATATTGGAGGGTTAAGCATAATTTTGGGTTTTTATACCCTCTCTGCCACCAGTACTCTACATTACTTTATGTCTTTTCATTTTCCAAGAATATTTCACTATTCTTTATTGCATATTAGTGGTCCTCTAAGGCAACACACCATATCACTTCATCTACCATAATAATTCTTTGGACTCCGATTAGTTGTTTCCATGCATGCTTAATATGCTTCATATGCATTGCGTTTCTAATGTTGATTTCACAATTTAATATGAACTCGTGATAATTTATTTAGATATTTTATATACAAAATGATGCTTGTTTGTTAGGAACACTATTTATCTTTTGAGCACCATATATGCAACCTCATTGGTTTCAATCCATAATTGTAGAGAGTCAACCAACCAGACTTTCATTTAATTTTCTAAAATCCTCACTTTAATCCAACTTCTTAATGTTGTTATATAAATGATCAAATAGACACTAACTGTGGTAGCGCACTATCTTGAGGCATTATCTGGGTAGCCAATCATCCTTGAGACATTATTTGAGGCATTGGCCTATCTCTAAGGCATTATCTATAGCAGCACATTAAATCTGAGGGTTCACTGTGGCAGCAATATGTCTATGAAGCAATTCTGAGATAGAAAGATACCTTTGAGGAACTGTTGATGACAATAGATCATCCCTGAGGTATAAATTGTGGTAGTGAACCACCTATAAGGGATTGTTTGTGGCAACGAATCACCCCTAAGGTTTTTATGTGGCATCAAATCATCTTGAGGTATGGTCTGGGGTTTTGAGGCAAGCAAGGTCTGGTTTGGAGTTGATTGTGGCTGTAACGAGATAGTGAAGTAATTTTTATAGGCACCGAGGAGATATTCTATAGAGATTACTTTGAATTATGTGAAAACAATTTAATGCAGTGCATTACCCTTTGTAATATAATCCAGAGAACTCCTCAATGAAATTAGTATTACATGCATAGAAGTTTAAACCAACATATTTTAGGATAATTTTATGGTTTAACACGTTGTCATATATTTCAACATTTATTTATGTAATGATCCTGACTAGTGTCCACAAACGTTTCTTCGCAGATTTTTATTACATTATTCTATACAAAATGGTAGACAAGGTATTTATGTTGCTTCTAATATTTGTATTATTTATGTTGTTGATTTAGTTAGAGGTTGGATTTTTTTATAGAAATAACTTTAAAATGATACTTCAAAAGTTTGTTTGTGACTATTTAAATGCTTTTTGGAACACTCTGATAAGCTTGCCTCAAAGTGTTGGATAGATATTCAAAGCTCACTCAACACATATTTGGTGTTACCAATTCTATTTCCTTATCAGTTTTTTTATCAAGGTTTTCTTATTTTTATGTTATTATGTGTTTTTTTAAGAATGTACCCATGGGTGTTAGCGATGCTACTATGGGGGATTCAATGATATTCACTACTTTTATGGAAATGTTAACAAATGCACGAGGGCAAGATGTTGCTATGATGATGCATGAGGTAAGGTTCAATATTGTCTTTTATATGTTCAATTATCTTATATTCCTTATTATATTATGCTAATTTATGATTGTGGAATACAGGCATTCGATAAAGTCATTCCAACCCCTATAACACCTTATAAAACATCTAAGGTAATGGTAGTGGTAAAACTTGATCAATATTTTTGTGCATTTATTTAACTTATTTCACTATATATGTTTATTAATATTTGTGTTTTTACTAAGTGTGAATTTTTTTGGTATGCAGGATTCATTTATGCCCCTCAATACAACCAATTTTGGCATGCAGGGATCATCAATGCCCCCATATACATCTAATGTTATGCAATATGTATGACTCAACCATTTATTTATGTGAGTTTGATTATGTTATTTGTGGAGAAATCTAGGGCATATATTTAATAAAGATTTTGACAACGACTCCATGATTTATGAGGTGTTACGAAGAGCTATATCATGCCTTCAAATGGATCACCCCATCCATTTTTTTCTTCTTCTACATACGATACTATTTTAACAAGTAACCCAAGCAATATATTATTCCAAAACATGATGTAGAGTTACTTTTTTAGGGTTTTTATGTAATCAAGAGGCCTTTTTAGGGTTTCTTAAATTCAAACCTTAGATCATACTCTTTTCCCATTATGTCATTCTAGAGTTTATTCCATGCTGTAGAAATCAAATCATAGGAAACAAATACCTTAAGATTAAGGTTTCTAAATACTATGGTATTTATTAAAATATAAACCCATAAATTCAACCCTACTACATCTTATGATGGACCCTTTAAGAGAAAATTATTATACATACCTCATGGACACCTATCTGTACTGATTAGTATTTTGGTTGCCATGATTATTTGAAACTTTACTCTACATTTCCTTGATCATTTGCCACCTTCATGACCTTCTTTTAATGAGTCGTCTGAGATATCTTCATTCTATAATGGTACTTACTTCTTCGTGTGTTCATGAAACCCATGCCTTAGTCATAAAAAAAATATTCTTCTTTTTCCTTTTTTTACATAGATTACATAGAATTGTGATTAGATATGTCATTATGAAGACTGAACCTAGTTACATATTTCAACATTATTCTTCTGTTATTCCATCTTGTTATTTATATTTGTGCCTTGCAGGATGTTTCTAGGGTGACTCCAACAAGTATACAATCTACTGGTATAAAGGGTCACGTTATGCCACCTACACCTAGACCAGAACCCCATAACATGCCCTCTACATCAAATGTGGGTCTAGTCAGCATTCTCCCACCAGGACTAGAACAAGTTTCTTTTAGGAGTCTTATAGACTCACAAACAAGAATGTTAAGGCTCCTACCAGATATACTTGCAAATGTTCAAATCAAACAAGAAATAATTGAACAAATTCAGTAATGGGAAATGTCATTGTTCGAGAGTGTAGCTCCTGCAAGAGATCAATAGGTAAATTTATTTTATTTTATTTATAATTTCATTTGTTATGTTTAGGATCATTATTTTAGAAATGAAAAATAGTTTCATATTTTGGTTGGGTTCTTAATAGTTCCACAATTTCATTGTAAATGCAAGAAGTAAGTGACACAACGCCTAATGTATCTATAAGGGAACCTTCCACAATCCCCAAGACTACAACAACATCATCGGTGACCACAAAAGGAATGCAAGAAGTTACAATCTTGCTCAATTCAAAAGGAAATGTCTTGAAGGATGAAACAGGGCTGAAATTTTATCACTTTATTTTCCGTCGTGCAGAACAATTATTTGGAAATACCATCCAAATGGATTGGAGGAAACAAGCCAATGCCAGAAAAGAGGAACTATTTAAAGATGTAGTAAGAGCATTTGATAATCCTGGATTTGATAAGGAACTTATTTTACAGATTGCAAGTAAATACATGCACTCAAAAACGTCCAAATTAAGGACAAAGTTGACAAAAAACTTGATATATCCACGTCCATCTTGGATCACAGACCAAGTGACGTGGGACGAACTTATGAAAGATGCCAAGTTTAAGAGGAATTTCCTCAGAAATACAAACTATACGCCATCTGCACAAGGAGGAGCTAAGAGAGGCCTACGAGATACAAGAAAAGCAACCCAAGCTAGGGTGTCAAATATTGGATCTCACAAATTAGGCACTGGTGGATATAATAGTATTCGCAGTGGTATGGTAAGTGGTATTTCCATCTACTATTTTTTCTATTTTAGGAAAAGTAACCATGGTCACATTGAGTTAATTGTATCTTATTATTTATTTTACCTTATAGATATGATTATCTTTCTTAATGTAGGTTCACCAGTTTTAAAAGGAAGCTTCAGAGGAAGACCTAAAATATGCTTTATTACATGGTTCCCAAGGTCTTCGCCAACACATGATAAATCGAGGGGGAAAATTAATTACTGATTATGTATATGAGGTTAGTTGTTTATAATATTATATGAATGATGCAATAAATCAATTGGAGGTTTTAATGTTATTATAACAAGTTAAAGCGTGGTGTGTATAGGAATCAGGTGAAACATTTGGGAGTGAGCATGGGCATGATGATTTGCTTGTTGCACAAAATCATCCAATAGTCATTCCTGAACCTTGGCAGGAAACCATTGTTGAATTTCAATGAATGGGAGATAGAAATAATGAGGAGGGTGTTCAATGTGATGAGCATTCGACACCCACAATTAATGTAGCACCTCCCAAAAAAAGGACAAAAAGGATTAATATGTGTTAAATTTTAATAACTTGAACGTGCATTGCTCTAGCTTCTAAGGAGTGCACTAGGTTGTGAGGGTCCAAACATAAAATAATTATGTGTGCAACAAAAATTTTTTGAAGATACTTTGTTTTTTTTATGAGTACTTACATATTATGTGCATCACTAAGACTGTTGTAGGTCCTAACTTGTATTATTTGTTTGATTATGATCAATTTGATATGCTTATATTTGTGTTGTATGTAGATGACCTAGCCCTAAACGTTAGTTAAAAAAACTCTATCCCATGGTGCAAGAAGAAATTGGCAAGTGAAGTTGACATGAAGGACATACACCTCATGTGTTATTTCTTGGTCTTGGAGGTTTGGCTGAGTTGAGGTGAGGTGGTCCTTGAATAGGGGTAAGTAAGCACTTGAGATTCTGAAGAAGTTTCGAATAATGGACAATAAACCATAGGCTACTTTTATGATACATATTTTGAAGTTATCAGTAGATTAAGATTCAAATTTGGTTGATTCATCAGTGTAGAAAAAGTATATAGGTTCCCTAACATATCTGGTAGAATTTAGCAGTCAAATTGTTGTGTGCATGAGATCCCTTGTCTCACAAACAAGGGGGGATCAGACACCAGTTTAGTGTCTAGCTTGGCTACTAATATATGGTTGAGCTGAAGTTGTTGCGAATATGCTCCAGGGTCTGAGGTATGCAAGGTACTTAAAGGGGACACTGGCACGGTGCTTTGAGCTATTGCACGCATTAGTGGATTTTGACAGGGCCAAATATGCAACTGGAAGGAAGAGTGATTCATCGTTTTGTTTTAGCTTGGGTTCAAATATAATATCTTTTTTAGGATGGGATACCCATGTCTGCAAGTTGAAGAAGTCCCTTTCTGGGCTAAAGTAGCCTCCTATGCTTGGTACTCATGGATTTATGAGTACTTACAGACTATGGGCATCATTAAGACCGTTGCAGGTCCTAAATTTTATTATTTGTTTGATTATGATAAATTTGATATGATTATATTTGTGTTGTATGTATATTACCTAGTCCTAACAGTTAGTTTAAAAAACTCTATCCCATGGTGCAATAAGAAACTGGCAAGTGAAGTTGACATGCATTATTTCTTGGTCTTCGAGGTTTGGCTGAGTTGAGGTGAGCTGGTGCTCGAACACGGATAAGTAAGCAATTGAGATTGTAAAGAAGTTTTAGATAATGGACAATAAAACCTAGGCTACTTTTATGATACATATTTTGAAGTTTTCAGTAGATTCAGATTCAGATTTGGTCGATTCGTCAAAGTACAAAAAGTAGATAGGTTCCCTAACATGTATGGTAGACTTTAGTAGTTAAATTTCTATGTGGATGAGATCCCTTGTCTCAAAAACAAGGGGGGATTAGACACCAATTTAGTGTCCAACTTGGTAGTTAATATATGGTTGAGTTGAGGTTGCTGAAAATCTGCTGAAAAATGCATGTGCCATCCTTATATGTGTTTTTTCTGTCCAAGTCAGTTCAAAAATTATTTTCTGTCATAGTAGTTTTGCAAATGGTTTTTATGATTCTGGATTGAAATGAAAAAGTAAACCTCTAGCTCATGTACCTGCTTTCTATTTGGCTCTCCTTTTACAGATCAATGTCTTACAACGTTTTGCAGTTAACCTGCTCTATTTTCATTTATCAATTTCTTATGCTTTGTTTGGTTATTAGGTCTACAGGCCTTCCTATGCATCAACAATCGTCAACACTTTTACCCTACTCCCTTCAATTGAGTGAGACACATTCAACCATTGATTTGAGGTGTGACTGCTTTTTCCAAATATCAGTTGAGTTTTTACTGCTTTTTCGCATTCTTTTATGTCACTCTTGAAGATATTTTTACTGCTTTTTCCAATTATTTTATGTCACTCTTGGCCTCAGAGTTAATTTTTTCTTTAGATATCTTTACTTCTTTTTCCCATTCTCTTATGTCACTCTTTGCCTCAGAGTTAATAATTTCTTTGGTCTGCCAGTTGTTGTTGTTGTTCTTGTTCCTTGGCTTTTAGCAAGCACTGTTCTTCTCCACCTTCACTACTCTATTTGAAGAATGAAGCAACCAATGATTATAGGCCTATAGGTTTATACACTTTAGTTATTGGTTCTTCATCATAAACTAATGTTTTCTCCATTCCCATTCCCATTCCATTCGTGGAGCTGCAGCTGCTCAGAAGGGTTGTTGAACTCTTCCTCTGGGGTTTCTGCCTAATTCATTAATTGATAATATCAAAGGAATCATGGAGAGAAGAGAGTTAAAGTCTTTAGGGGGAAGAGGTTACATGCAGAATTGTCATATGTTGATCAGGAATGCAGCTGGGTTTTTCTTGGCATTAACTATCTTGGTTGTTGCATTTTCACCTACAGGTGATGTTCCAATTCAGGGGTTACATTTGCTAATTTCCATTTTACATGTTTAAATTTTGCAGTTTTTTTTCTATAACACACCAAGATTTATACTATAAACTTATTTTTAGCATCAACTTTGGCAAAATTTTAATTTTTAAGATCAATTTCCATTCTTAAAATTTTCCATCCTTATCAAGGATATTAATACAATATTAACTTAAAATTTATCTACATTGTGTGCTTTACAGGTGCTTATGATACATTGGATTCAAATAGTAACACAACGATCAAATGGGATATTGTGTCTTGGACTGCGGATGGATATGTTGCAAGTAATGCCCTTTCATCAAATAGGTGTTGAATTATAATTCCCTTTCCTCATTTTCTTGAAATAGATGTTGACCTTTTCTGAATTTCATTCCTAGTAGCCTACAAGTTAAACTCTCAAAGCTTGACATGATGAAAAATTTGGAAAGCCTTCAAGTCAGGTAGAGTTTATTTTGATATTGGTGAAAATTTATGATAAATTGTGTTGTATTGATTGGTATGTTTCATATTTTGAGTAAATACTTCACTCATTTTTAATTAGCTTTATTTCCCTGAAATTAAGTATTCACTAGAAACATTGGTGGAATTTACTAAAAATTCCCTAAAAATCTTCATGCTAGAACTTATTTTACTCTTTGCTAAGTCTAATGAGCTTCCCTCTATAGGTGGCCATGACCATGCACAATTTTCCGCACTACCGCCATATACCAAGCCGCCTAGGATGGACTTTGGGTTGCCACTGGGCAAAAAAGGAGGTCATCTGGGCTATGGTTGGTGGCCAGACGACAAAGCAAGGAGATTAATCCAAATGGAAAGCAAGTGTTCCACATTTTTGCAAGAAGGACCCCACCGTTGTTGATCTCTTACCAGGTGTTCCTTACAATCAACAATTTACTAATTGTTGCAAAGGTGGAGCATTGGCATCTTGGGCTCAGGATCCTCCAAATTTCATTGCATCCTTCCAAGTTAGTGTGGGAAATTGAGGGACCACTAACAAAACTGTCAAATTGCCAAAGAATTTCACTTTGAAGGCTCCAGGACCGGGTTATACTTGTGGCCTTGTTGAGATTGTTAAACCCAACCTGTTCTTTAGTCCAGATCCCCATAGAACCACTCAAGTTCTCAGTAATATACTATTATAATCCCTCATAATTTATATATTTGTGAATGTTATATGTTTCACTCTGAGCTGGCTAAGTCTTATATTTGAATTTCCCTTGTCCTTGTGCAGTGACATGGAATGTAACATGCACATATTCTCAATTCCTAGCTCAGAAAAGTTCAACATGTTGTGTCTCCTTATCATCGTTCTATAATGATACTATAACACCATGCCCTACTTGTTCCTGTGCTTTCCAGAACAACATAACTCAACTTGCTTGTATTGAGTATGATACTTATTCCCTTGCAAATTAATTCAATTTATTTACATGCCATAAGACACCTCCGCTACATTTGCCACTTAACTTGAATCGACTTCGACTGTGAATTTGAAGGAGGTGAGAAAGGAGAAGGAAGGAAATTATGAAGCAAAATTGGGATTCATCTCTACTGCAATGTCTTCTTCAACAGATCCTATCGTATTAGGAAGAGTGAAAAGCGATGTTATTGAAATGTTTGTGCCTTCAATGGACATGGTCGTCTACTATGGATCCAAGCAGGTCACCAATGGCTACAAGATCAAGCACTTTCCTACTGTTGGCCACCCCAATGTGAAAATAGCAGGTCGACACTTCGACGAGAGTCTCTATACTCTGGTACCCATTTCATCAATAATTTAATTCCATCACCTCTGGTTGCATAGAATGAATATTTACATATAAATTTGTTATGGGTCTTCTATGAATGCACGCATTTACATTTGATCAGGTAATGACAGACCAGATGCGCCTAGTCCAAGCAAACCCAGCATGCGAGAATGGGTTCACTAGTATAATAAATTCCTTCCCTTATCCTTTCTTCAATTTATAAAAACATGCAGGAATGGCTTTACTGGTATAATAAATTCCTACCCTTCTTCTCTCTTCAATTTATACAGACAATACACTAAAAAAAAATACACTGCAAAAAATTGAAAGAGAGACACTCTAATGGTAATAATATTTGGTTATTATTACCAGGTCTGATATGCACGTCGAGGTTGTAGAGTTCATATCTACAGTTTTAGTATTCTAATATGCATGCTTGAGCTTCGCAGCCTCTGCAATCCTATCAAAGTTTCCAGTGCATATTAGACTAGATAGGTCAGATTTTATTTGGTAGTGCTCACATTCAATTATAACTTGATGGTGTCTAAAAAATGGCACCGGTTTAGATCGTGTTGTGACATTGTCCATATTCAATGAACTCACTGCCTTTGTCCATATTCAGTGTACTCAGTGCTGCCACAAAATGCAACATACATAGAAGCTAAGTCATTCCCATCCTCACATAGAGTTGCCAACACTTCCTCTTCCTCCTTTTGCATTTGTACTATCACCACTTCATCATTGCATATTTGCCACACAATACTATTTAGTATTTTTATATGGGCCAATACACTGTCCTAGTCATCCCAACTGTATAATGAATAGTTGTAGCATTGTAACACTAACATAGGCACCAGAAGCTATGCTACTAAAAAGGATTAACAGTAAAGTAGGATGCTAAACCCTTAATGTCTTTGCATGTCAAACACTATGTAATAAATATTTAGGTCTGCTCATGGAGTTCATAGGTTCAAGGGTAAAACATTGAGATCTCTGGCCAGCCCTAATAGATTCAAGATTGTTTGCTTCTGGACTATAACACTATCTAAGAAAAAATTTGTTTGCTCATTGAGTCTGTTGATTCAAACTTAAATCAATATTATCTAATAAAGAGTTTCTTTTCAGCAAGAGCTGATAGATTCAAGGTTAAAACATTCAGGTCTGGAACTAGAGCTAATAACTTAATAGATCCATCTTCAAGGTTAAGACATCTTTTTCTTTTGGCCTGGGAAACACTATCTAATAAATATTCAGTTTGAAATAATAGTCTTTGGACAATCAAGTATTATTTAATAAATATTTTGAGTATTTTCAAAAACCTAGCGATCATATATTCACTTTTAAAACATTAAAATAACAGTTTTTGTCTTGTCAAAATACCATATAATTGGTACTAGAAAATAATAGATTCAAATTTTTGAATATGAGCTTTGCACACAGTTATTATTATATTCTGGTTAACCAAAATAGATCTGGTGAAAATGGATCTATTATTTATGGTAGTTCTTTAAATTTGGTATGTTAGTGAACTTTGGAACCAGCTTAAAAATAGATTGATAAAGATGGATATAATGCTGGTTGGTATTGGTAATGGGAGTTTATTCATAGTTTTTCTTATAATTTGGTATCTGTTTGAGGTTTGCAGTTGGTTGATGGATAGATCATAGTTCAGTTGGATCTACTCTAATTTTCATCTGGCTTTAATACATCATGGATTTTTGTGGACTTTAATGGTTAAGAAAATTCTATCATAGTGTATTAGGTTAAGATGGTTTATTTATTTATTTTCTCCTGTCTTTTGCTTAAGTTGATATATGCTTTGATGTTAAGATGCTTTTTTAATAGGTTTGATGAAGATTAATGTATTCTAGTTTACTAGGTTAATATTTTTTGTTTTAGTAATTTTTTTGTTCTCATCATCTTAAAGATAACATGAAGTTAAGATGAATCATTTTAGGTCTAAACCTTTTTGGTTTTAGGTTTAGTTAAGATTAGTCTCTTCTAGCTTGTGAGGTTAATTTGTTTTATTTTACTTTTTTACTTTTTTTAATTGTTTTACTTTTTTAGTTGTTTTTACCTAAGGTGTTAAACTCTTGAACTGAGATTTTTTTGTGAGTTTTTTAAATAATGACTTTTAAGCATCGAGGTGTAATATTTTAGAGGTTTTTATAGATTTATACTATCTTTAGGATAGATTAAATGGAACTAATATTCCTACGGATTAGATAGATTTGTACATTCTTATGTTAGATTAAATGAAAGTATGTTGGATTCTACCAGGTTATTTACAGTTGTTTTAAGATAATGGTTAATAATTTGAATAAATAATAATTTTTGTTTTTGTATTGGTGATCTCACTCAGGATAGTGACTGATATTCCTGGAGCCACAAATGCAGCTCAAGGCTAGCTAGCCTTTTCACATGGTGGATTGTGTGGATTACATAGTACTTGGCCTTCTTTCCTTCTATTTTTAACAGTTCAAAATGCTATTTAATTTCATTATTTTATCTCAGTGGTTGAGTTTACAAGTTTTTGTAGGACATGAAATAGATATGATGTGATTTGTGACATGATGTACTTTCTATCCCATTAACTATTTTGGTCATACTTTTTTTCACATGCTTTGGAATACTAAGTACTTTTCTTGTCTATCAGCAGAAATCATGAAGTTCGATGCGTGCAAAGGATTATGGTTCTGAATACCCTTGCAAAAGAATTGGCTCGAGGAACGATCAGATTCAGTGCTAAAGTTATTTCCATTCAACAGTCTACAGATTCATCTTTAACTATAGTAAAATTGGGAGATGGAACGCTTATCAAAGCTAAGATAGCATCTTAAATCCAAACTTATGACTCCCAATTGAAGTAGTAAAACTTGGGCGTAGTTCTGAAAAATTACCTGGCAATTACGCTATAATAAGCCTTCTGAAGCTGAAGCTGAATATTTACATATTCTTGGAATGAAACAATGTAACAGAGTGTTCAGCCCCTCTAGAGACATCCTTCTATAGACTTTGATTCTCAAATGATATTTGAGGCATCCCTGTTCTCCTATGTCTTTTACCTGTTTTCTATGGAATGGGGATGAGAATAGGAATGCCACAAATATCATTTGATGCATCTCCAGTTTTGTGGGAACGGCTCATTAGATATCACTGGGACATCCCCTACATGAAGGGACCATTCTTAGGGTATTCCCAACAAGAAAGGCACTAGTCCACCATTCCTGAAATTTGGCTCTATGTTGGAGCCATTGGTGAAATTCATTTGCTTGCCAATTCTTGCTAGAAGATAGAGTCATTAACCTTTGGCCCATTACAATGTCAACCTACAAAGACAATTAAAGCATTGGATAAAGATGCACCCTTTATACTACAACAAACCTTTCATAGGTTGTTTGAGACAAATAAAATGCAAGTTGTTTTGAGTTCACTGTTATATATCCATAAATAGAAGTTCCTCCTCAATTCTACATTGTATATATTATAACCACTAAGATAATGATGGCATGATCTAGTGAGAAGCCTTCATTAACTGAAGTACATTATGTTATATGGAATTGTCTTGATTTACTATCGAGTACTCACATGTCTGTTTAAGGTCAAAAAATTAGTAAACTGCATTCAAATGCATGCTAGTCACATTTTCTGCTGGACAATTATATTGCAAATAAGTAGGCATTGTGCTGCTGGACAACTGTTCAACTTATGGATAATTATAGGTAACCAAAAAATTTGGTTTCTCTCGTAGAGAACTATTTAGCAGAAAATGAAAATAGATTGCTAGTCTTTCCTTTCAGCTAGGACTAACATCCTTTGAGTTTTCTTCGATCTTATAGAAAAACTATTTCCACTATTAAAACATAAATAGATATAAGGTAGAGGGTAGGCAATATTTAGCTAGCCAAAGGAAAGGACTACTTTATGTAACCCAAAGTGTAATCGTGAACAACTATAGCTTGTGTTGAAACACTTGCATATAGCCAATGAAGCACATAAAGTTCCATCGTAAGTTCCACATGTACATAATCAAAATGTTTGCTATTAAATAATTTAAGAATCATTAAACATTTTAGCATAGGAGACCATGACCATATACAATGATGAGAATATAAAATTATTTCCCAACTTAATATTCAACCTCAGTTTGGTTTTCTTGTTTATAATCCAGGAAACCATGGTAAGAAGGCCTGTAGATCTACAGGAGGAGCTCAAAATGATGGCTCAAGAAGTTTGTGGTTATGTGGAAGCTGTTCTGAATAGTCTTGCTACAAATTTTCCCAAAGTAATACATCCATGTGGATGAGCACACAATACAACTATACAAAATCTCAATGTTTATTCAGTCCATGATACTTGAATTGATGATTTGATGATTTGTAGGTTGTGGTGCTTTGTCAAGTTGAGAAAGCCAAGTATGAAATGTTGGCCCAACTTTATAGCTTAGTCAGGTAAGGTTTAATGACAAAATGTGGTTAAGATACATCAATAATTAGTTTGATTATTTTCCCATTTCTGTATTTTGCTAGACTGATTTTGATTTTCACTTGAAATCAAGTCTCTTGGGACTTTACAAAAGTAGCGTTTTTTGTCATCCTTTGCAAGTGTAGTAGACACCTATTGATTGGAGCATTGTACATTTGAGCTTTTTGGGTTCCTTTTCAACTTTCTGTTTAAAAAGTTCCTACATGGATTTAAACTTGGATCGATCCCAAGAGAAATTTTGACTTATCAATTCTATTTTCCCGTATTGATATGTATGTAGTGTGGGCTCAGTAGCAACATCTTTCAACCTCAATATCAATGATAATGGAGCAACTATGAGCCCTTCTTTGGTTCCTTTTTATCAGCACTCTATTTTACTCGTTTATGTCTCTTTATTTTTAATTTTAGCTTAATTTAATTTTGAATTTATAGACATACTATGTTATTGGTTGTTTTGACCAATACTAGTTTTCTTTTCCTGCTTCTGTTGGCATTTTCCTTGTTGAATTGGCAAGGGTTCTGCATTTTCCACGTATATTTATTTGAATTTGAATTTAGTTTAATTTTGAATTTATAGACAGACTCTGTTATTGGTTGTTTTGATCAATACTAGTTTTATTTTCTTGTTTCTGTTGGCATTTTCTTGATTGAATTGGCGAGTGTTCCTTGTTTTTCAACTTCTATTTATTTGTTTCTTTCTTATTTACTGATTGGGATTTTGTTTGTTGCAGTATTCATGGGCAATGTGAAATTATCATGTTTGACGCTGTTGCACGATTGACTTACAAGAATGTCCCAACGTGGCACAGAGATCTTTGCAGGTATCTCTTTTGTAGAGGGGTTGGATCTCTAAGTAGAAATGAAGGTTCCTTAATTGTGTGGTGGCACAACATCCTGAACCAATTAGCTAAATATCTTTGTGAATTTCAGGGTGTTTGAGAACACTCCTATTGTTCTCTGTGGAAACAAGGTTGATGTGAAGAATACACAAGTCAAAGCTAAGAAAGTTACCTTTCATAGAAAGAAGAATCTTCAGTACTATGAGATATCTGCAAAAAGTAACTACAACTTTGAGAAGCCATTCCTATACTTGGCACAGAAGCTCTCAAGGTGATCCTTTAATCTAGTTTCTGATGCTCCCTAATATGAATGCTATATTAAAAAAATTTCATTGATTATTTAATGGGTTATTTTTATAGGAATCGAAACCTTCATTTTGTGGAGTCACCTAATCTTTCTCCTCCCGAGGTTCAAATAGACCTTGAAAACCAACAGCAGTAAGTAGAATTCTATTTTCTTATTTTTTTTGTTAACTTTTATTGAAATAATTTGTTCCATTTCTAAAAGATTGAAACTTTGGCTTACAATCTTTTATGTTGTCAGGTACGAGGTAGAACTTGTAGCAGCTGCGACCCAACCCCTTCCAAATGACGATGATGATGCTTTTCAATAGCTTTGTTAAGTTTCTTTTGCATATTTAGGGATTAGTGGGTTCAATTAGTTTTGTACCATTGGAGTTTTCTCTTGAGTTCCGACATTTAATTCTGATTTGTATTTGGGGCTTAGAATAGCATTATCACATCTCTCTATATGTGATTTGGGTACTATGCAGATGTTTTCATCAGTGGAGTTAGCTAAGCTATCTTAGTTCAACTCCATTACAGAGCTATTTTTATATGCTAAGACAGGTTTTTCCATTATATACTCTTGCACATTTTTCACAAGAACTTTTTGTACTCTTCAAATATTTCGAGAATGCTCAAGTGCCTTTAATTGTGTACTGTTGGGAGAAATGCTAGTTGTGATGATTGTTGCTTGTAATATATTATGGCTTGTTAAAACTTTCTCTGGTAATTCTAGCTATGTCTAAGGATTTATTTTAACTCTAAAATTGGTTTACATAGTTGATAATTGTGGCTATCAAGCCTGCCTAGGTATTATTGTGGGTATGTTGTCTGTTGAACACATAAAGGTATCACCATTTCATTAATTGGGATGCCAATTGATTTCTGCATAAAGATTCACATTGTCTAAATCTAAAGTTGTTTCATTTGAATAGTCTACAGATTCTTCTTTAACTATAGTAGAACTGGGAGATGGAAAGCTTATCAAAGCTAAGGTAGCATCCTAAATCCAAACTTTTGATTCCAATTTGAAGTAGATATTAAATCTTTATAAGATGGCATGCTGTTGAAAAGTTGACAGTAATTAAATATGGTGGATGGACATTACATTTATATATGGGTGGCCATGTTAAGCTCACGTGGTCTTACAGGAAAGTATTTTCTACTCTGTATTAATGCTGGCATTATTTATGTTTTATAGGAATGTTCCGACATCAATTTTCAGTCCTCACTTCCATATATTTATCACTTATATTCATGCCAATGCTGGGTAACTTTGGCTTTGAAGGAAATAGTTCTATGTTGTTTTATTGCTTAAGCATCACATTTTATCTGTTGTTGGTTTGACATGTTTAATTCTCGAGCAATATTTTCTGAAGTGTTTCTTGTCTTCATGTTTGTTGGAAGAAAACCATGTTAGGGATGGAATGTTGCATTGTGATGTTGGTAATTACTGGTGTGGAAGTGTGATGTTGGACTTAGCGCTCCACACACATAGGTTGTTATTATTTAATTGGTAGAGTAAACCTACAGATTTACAGGGGTGTCAGGTTTTGTTGGAACACAAAGTAAAACTTGGGCGTAAATTTAGTAAAATTGAATCCCCTCTTGCTAAACAAGGTAATATTAATAACCCATATGCACTAGTTTCTATCAGACAGGAATTTCTATGGTTGTTTCTCTCACACACGAGTACTATTTGTGAACTTTGAATGTGAAACTACTTTGAAAGAACATTCAAAATGATTTTATTTATTTATTTTTAAATAATTTTTATATTGTCTCTAGAGAGACAATATTTTGAATTATGGACAATAGTCTCTATAGAGATAATATGTTTTTAATCTCAGCTATTGTCTCTAAAAAGACAAAAATGTAATTGTCTCTAAAGCGACACAAATGAAGTTGTCTCTAGAGAGACAAATGAAATTGTCTCTAGAGAGACAAATCAAATTGTCTCCTAATAGACAATAATTCTTGTCTTTATAGAGACAATAATAATATGTGTTCTATATTGTCTTTATAGAGACAATTTTTTGAGACATTATATTTTGAGACACCCACTTAGAGACAATATTTAAGACAATACACAAGTTTCTTTTTGTCTTAAGTTAAGACAATTGACTCAAATATTGTCTTAAATATTGTCTTAAAACCCCCCTACATGTAGTAGTGAATATTTCTCCAACAAGGGAATAATGAGAAACAATATTGTTTTCATAGAGTCATCAATAACATAAGAAATGGAGAACCTATTCTTGAAGATTGGGATTTTCTTATGTCGCGAGCTGATATGAGGTTGCATCCTAGATAAAGAGATTTATTTAATGCAAAATTTCATATGTTTCCAACAAATAGTTTGGTCTCCTTCCATAATAGGCATATGTTAAAATCATTAAATTCTCCAATAGCATGATGCATTGGTAAGCATTCAAGGCATTCATAAATCATTCGTGTTGAAGATGGTCAATTGCTCTGTGAAGTTTTTTTGCATTGTGGTCAGCGTGTTATGTTGAAATGTAATTTATGGGTTGAAGTTGGCTTGGTGAATGGTGCACATGGTTATGTTAATGATATATTTTACATGCCTACCTCTAAGCGACCTCAACTTCCTATGTTCACAATTGTTGATTTTGATAAGTCTGTTGGTGTTCCACTTGATGTGAGCAATCCAAACATTGTCCCCATCACACCAGTGATAAGAGGAAATCAAAGAAAAATTCCTTTGAAGATGGCATGGGCTCTTACGATCCACAAGGCACAGGGATTGACTTTACAATGAGCATCAATTAATATCGGGAAAAAAGAGCAACAAGGCCTTACCTTCATAATCATATCAAGAGTGAAATCAATAGATGGTTTACCCAATACACCTCCATACTATTTTCAACGTTATGCCAAGATGAAAGATAGCACATATGTCACAATTAGGAAGAAAGAAGAGGATCGATTGAATTCCATATCGCTATGACATACAACTACTAACATTGTGACCTTCTTTATAGTATGTTTTTTGAATTACTTTTATTGTCCTTTTCATTTAATTTTAATATAGTAATCATTTTCATATATTTATGAGATTAATAAATTCATCTTATTCATAGTAATATTCGAGAAAGTTGTTTACATCATTTTTCATGCTGTTCAATTTTTTTTTTTTTTTTTAAGTGTCTATTGTTCTTTTCTTTGCAACAGACCATTCAGACATAAACAATGAGTTATATGAACCAACCATTCAAAATTGTTTTTATAACTGGTTCATATTGATATTAATATTGTGGATTCATATTACATCATGAAATGCAAAAATAGAGGTTTTGAATATTGGCCATCGCCATGTCCAATATTCATTTTTTGAATATTGGCCACAGTTTTATTCTATTTCCACAGTTTTTTCTATTGTATTGTGAAATGAGGCTTATATTTGTAGAAATTTTTATATCATTTGGTTCATGTAACACTAGATTGTTTTTTCATGTAACATTATAACATTAAGTTTTTCAACATAAATACAAATGGGATGTTATGTTTTATGTATGTGTGTGTGTGTGTGTGTGTGTGTGTGTGCGTTTATTTATTTGTGCATGTCTTTATTGATTTTTCTTTTGGTTTTTTGTCTTTCAAATGCAGATATGGACAATAATGATGTCATCTATTATTTGAGAACAATGTGAAATATTGTTGGAGCTACAAGTTTTCTTTCATATCTTTCGAAAAATTTTGATAGAAAACATGGATTCCATCCTTATTTTATTGATGATCACATTTGTGAGCTAGATGAAACAAAAACACATGTAAAATACTTGTTACATGTGGACTAGAGGGTGTTTCGGAGAAGAACAAGAAGGAATTAGTTGGAAAGCGTTAAGTATGATTATCGTTATCAAATTGATTTGAATCGGTTCTGCTTTTGTCATCAATGTGGTTGTGTTTTGGAAGAGGTAACTCCACAGATGAATTTTGATGGTGTTTCAAGTTCAATTTTGTAGTGGAATTATTTGATGTAAGGAAAACAAAAAATATATGTTAAGACTCAATGTTCTTTCTCTAGTTTAAATGTTAGTGAAATTGATTTTTTTTCTCGTTGTTGTTTATACGTAGAAAATTGTATATCTCTAGTCTTAAAACGTCCTATTATGTTTTTCTTCTTTAAATCCAATGTGTGAAATTTAGATGTGTTTTTTCCATTTATGTTCCTTTTCTCCAATGGCAGTGTTACTATTTTCTTTTCTCTTGCATTTGTGACTGTCGTGGTAGTTTGTGTGGATCTATTCACTTTCTTCATGTCTTTCATAAATGAAAATATTGTTTACATTTATAATTTTATTGTTGGGCTTTAATATTATAGGTGTTTATATCAATATTCTTGAGATTTATACTATTAATACATTCATGTATTGATATCAATGAGTCTATTGCTTAAAATTTATTTATTGTTTATAATCTTGTGATATAAATGTGTTATTATTAACATGATGATGATTTATCATGTTTTAGTTCTTTATGGTTTGGAATGTGGTTCTTATATTAGTTTTGGTTAATGTTTTTTATTATTGTTTTGTGTTATAGAATTATTTATGTTTATTATATTGATGCCATGGATTTAGGGCTTAGGTTTGGTTTACTATTTCCTTATGTTTATAATATAAAATGATTAAGTTTATCTGTTATTTAAGTTTGTAATATTAATAATTCCTTCTATTTATCATTAATTCCCTTTGGTTTATTAATCCCCAATATTAAGGTTTAAATAATAGTCCTAAGATTTAATATTAGTGCCTTACGTTTACAATGTTTATCCCTTCAATTTATTAATGTGTTTCTTTCATAACATTAACAATCCCTAGGGTTTTTGATCCCTTAGGTTTATAATATTCATATTCACGTGGGTTGATAAATTCATTGGGTTTAAAATATTAATTCCCATGTTTAATCAATCCCTTCTGTTTTTAATATTGATCCCTTGCCATTTTTGATCTCTTGGGTTTCTCCTTAGATTTATGATATCAAATGTTTGGGTTTCTTCATTCTTCAAGTTCTTAATATTAATAATTCCTTTGGTTTATCATTTAGTCCCTTGGTTTTATTAATCCTGTGACCTCAAAAACTTAATTCCTCAGATTTATTAATCGTGTGGGTTTTTAATATTAGCTCGTTTAGTTTATTGATTCCTTGGGTACATTGTTCCCTTGCATTTATTAATCATTTTTTTTTTTATAATATTAATTCCTTGGGTTTGTAATATTAATAATCTCTTGGTTCTATAAAAGCCTAATATTAAGGGTTAAAAATTTGTCAAACTATTTATGATTATGTCAATATCACAATAGATTAGTCTAATATGGAAATCAACTATGGTCAACCATGTCTATTTTAGGGTTTATAATAGTCATGTTAGGGTTTATATGCGTTGGGTTTATAATTTATATCCCTCAGGTTTATTATTCCCTTGGGTTTATAATATCAACTCCTTTGGTTTATTGATATAAGGGTTCATATTCCTAGTGTTTAATAGTATTCAACAATGGTCAACAATAAACAACCATGTTCGACCATGATCAACCGTTTTCCAACAGCAATCACTTGGGCTTAATATCCCCCATTCAACAATGCTTTATTATGATAGGAACCATGGTCAACGATGGTCCAACATAGCATTGTGATAAGGATTGTCTCAATATGGAAAAAAATGATAGTTAGTCATGTTTATTTTAGTGTTTATAATATTTTTTTTAAGGTTTATATACCTTTGGTTTATAATATCAGTCCCTTGGGTTTAATATTATTCCCTTGTGTTCATAATCCATTGAGGTTTTAGGGTTAATCCCTTGGGTTTATTATTCCTTTGGGTTTATAATATCAATCCCGTTGATTTATAATTCCCTTAGGTTTACCATATCAATCATGGTCAACCATTATCAATCATATCCAACCATGGTCAACCATGGTTGAATGTCACATGTGACAAGGATTGTCTCACCATGAAAATAAACCATGTTTATTTTCGTGTTTGTAATATGTATATTGGGGTTTATCAATGTTGGGTTTATAATATCAATCATGGTTAGCTTTATTAATGTCTTGTGTTTGTGATATCGATCAGTTGAGCTTTTCGATCCCTTAGGTTTTTAATATTTATCCCTTGGGTTCACTAATTCATTGGGTTTTTAATATTAAATGGTTGGGTTTATTAGTTCCTTTGGTTTATAGTATTAATAATCCATTCGGTTTATTAATCCCTTGAGTTTAAAATATTAATGCATAGGTCTTATTAATTCAACCATGTTTAATTTAGTACTTTTAATATTTATTTAATGGTTTGTATACCTTGGGTTTATGTTATTAGTCCCTTTTGTTTAATATTCTTCCCATAGGTTCATAATCCCTTGGGGTTTTAGTATTAATCCCTTGGGTTTATTGTTCCTTTGTGTTTATAATATCAATCACTTGGGTTTATTATTCATGAGTCAAACATGGTTTATTATGATTTTGACCATGGCCCAACATGGAATTGTGATAAGGATTGTCTTAATATGAAAATCAACAATGGTCGATCATGTTTATTTTAGTGTTTATAATATTTATCTTAGGGTTTATATACATTGGGTTTATAATATTAGTCACTTGGGTTTAATATTATGCCCTTGGGTTCATAAAACCTTGAGGTTTTAGTAGTAATCCCTTCATTTTATTATTCCTTTGGGTTTGGCATATTTATCCCTTTGGTTTATTATTCCCTTAGGTTTATAATATTGATCATGGTCAACCATTATCAATCATAGCCAACCATGGTCAATCATGGTTGAATGTCACATTTTGACAAAGATTGTCTCAGCATGAAAATAAACCATGTTTATTTTACTGTTTGTAATATTTATATTTGTGTTTACCAATGTTGGGTTCCTAATATTAGTCACTTGGGTTTAATATTATTCCGTTGGGTTCATAATCCCTTGGGTTTATGTTTCTCTTGGGTTCATAATATAAATCCCTTGGATTGAATTTTAATTCCCTTGGGTTCATAATATCAATCCCTTAGGTTTCTTATTAACTTGGTTTATAATATCAATCATGGTCAACCATAACTAACCATCATCAACTGTGGTCAATCATGGTCCAATCTTACATTATGAAACAAATTGTCTCCATTTAGGGTTTATATACCTTAGCTTTTTAATATTAACCGCTCGAGTTTAATATTATTCCCTTAGGTTCATAATCCCTTGGGATTTTAGTATTAATCCCTTGGGTTTATTGTTCCTCTGGGTTTATAATATCAATCACTTGGGTTTATTATTCTACAGTCAACCATGGTTTATTATGAAGTCAACCATAGTCAACCATCGTCCAACATGGAATTATGATAAGGATTTTCTCAATATGAAAATAAATGATGGTCAATCATTTTTATTTCAGTGTTTATAATATTTATCTTAGGGTTTATATACGTTGGGTTTATAATATTAGTCCCTTAGGTCTAATATTATTTCCTGGGGTTTTAGTATTAACCCGTTAAATTTATTATTCCTTTGGTTTTATAATATCAATCGCTCTGGCTTATTATTCCCTTAGGTTCATAATATAAATCATGGTCAACCATTGAAAATCATAGCAAGCCATGGTTAGCCATAGCTCAATGTCACATTGTCACAAGGATTGTCTCACCATGAAAATAAGCCATGTTTATTTTAGTATTTCTAATATTTATATTAGGGTTTACCAACATTGGATTTATAATGTTAGTCCCTTGGGTTTAATATTATTTCCTTGGGTTCATAATCCCTTGGGGTTTTATTATTAATCGTTTGGGTTTACTATTAACTTGGGTTTATAATATAAATCGTGGTGAGCTTTATTAATTTCTTGAGTTTCTAATATCAATTCCTTGCACTTCTTGATCCCTTAGGCTATTAATATTTATCCCTTGGGTTCACTAATTCCTTGGGTTTATAATATTAGTCCCTTTTGTTTAATATTATTCCCTCAGGTTCATAATCCCTTGGGATTTTAGTATTAATCCCTTGGGTAATAATAATAATGATAATAATAATAATAATTAATAATAATAATAATAAAGATACAATCCCGCAAGAGAAGATGTCGACCTCAAAGTGAAAATTTCCTTTAGATTAGAGGGGTATTTCGAATCTAGATCTAGGTAGTATAAAGATTGAGAAGCTGATAATTACCATAAGGGCTGAGCAACTGTAAATCTCTGGAAGGGAAAAGATCTTTTGACTTAGATAAAATCTAGTAGATCATGTTGGATTTCTTTTTCCTTTTTTTTGGCAAATTTTATCCACATTAAAAATAAAATATGTGGCCTAAGAAACTCATAAAACACAAAAACAAATCTAAACACAAAAATAAAATTTATGTATAAGCTAACATTAAGGATTTAATATTGCTAAATTGCATGATCACAACCCCTCTCATGAAAGATTCAGAGTTGAACCAACTCTAGTACCATATTAGAAAATAGTGAGAGGAGAGATATTGCACAAAAAAACAGACAGTGTTTATTGATCACAAAAAGTAGTTACATATTTAAGAATTAGATCACTGACCTCTAGATAATAAGATCCAAAGAAGGTGGATCTATACTCATAGAGAACTCACACACATAGGGAAATAACTACTTCTAGAATCACACCTAGATAGTCACAATGTCAACTCACAACAACACATGAAAACATTACTTCCAACACCTTGCCTCCCTTTTCTGTATCTTCTGCATTCGCTGCAGGTGATCTTCTTCATTTATCTCTTCTCTTTTTCAGGGTTTTTTTTCAACATTATTTCGTTATAATTAGGAAGAAGTGCAGGGATTTTATAGGTTTTATAGTGTTGTAAGATGTCTAGAAATTGGTTATGCATATGTGGAGGCAGATCACAAAAATAGAATGGATGTCGGAAATGATCCATGAATACAGTGAAGCTGGTGGAAGCTAGGCCGCTTCGAGCCGTTGTTTACTCCCTTTACTTGGATTAGGCAGTGATAAGATCCGAGAAAAAAGAAGAAAAGGGTATTTCTAAATAAGATGCTAGCCTTGGAAATTGAAAAGGACGTTGTCTGATTGTCGTTACAGTGGGTACTTGCAAAGAGATAAGTTATTTCTATGAGGAACACTTATTTTGAAATATTAAATCTGTCTTGGGGTTCATTTTTTCATGCACAAAGAAGTGTTTCCTATTGGGGTAATATTATACTTGTAACTATAAAAGTAAAAAGATATTTATGTCAATGAAATAATTTAAAAATCATAAACGATAAGTATATATTTATCAGGAAGAGATGTAGTTTCATCTAATATAGTGTTTATGTTTTTAAAATGCCATATATATATTATTTCATTTCTACATGCAAATTAAATGTGTGCAACCGTCCGAACCGTGTTCAATCGCCCCTCGATAATATTTCCCAAAGGTAAGTTTAAATCATTAATAACAGAGACTTCCATAGAAGCAATAATGGAGATTACAATGTTTTTCATGGTTTAAATTCTCAAATTCTCCTTATAGATAACTTTATTACACTATATGCAACTCTCACTCTCTCAATTTTCAGACCTTTCCAATTTCATATGCAAACTTAAGCTTTTGTTCTTCTCACTTGCTAATTTTGCACCCTTCTCGCTGCTTTGCAACTTCAGCGTTTGTAAGATTTTTTTGCATGCTCACAACAACAAAGTCCATATTCCCCCCTATTGATAACATTGTGTTGCAATCCTTACCAAAGATGTAACTATGTGTTGTTGTCTTACCAATTGAGTTGTAATTCGGGGTAATTTGAAGTCCCATTCAGAGGTAAGACTACTTAAATTTGAATAGAATGATTTAAGAAAGTTGTAACCATTTGTGAAGTATTTTTGACACAACATTGCCATCAAAGAGCAAATAAAATCCTTCAAAATATAATCCACATATATGCTAAAAGGCAAAGCTCGATTGGTATGGTTTTATTATATTGTTTCATTCTCTAATTATTTGCACCATTGCTTTATTTTGAAATATGTTTTATAGAATTTAAATTTAATTATTAGTGAGATATTAGAAAAATATGGAGTAAGATTTATTTTAAAATAATTACAATTTTTTATTTTCAATTTAAATTAAAAAATATCATAAAGTTATATTAAATAAAAATATATTTTAAGTTATGATTTTTTGTGCATATAGTATTGATAAAATATCATATCATTTCATAGAATAAGAACGAAGTTTATTTACAAATTAAAAATCTCCATGGAAATGAATCTATATAATTAAAAATCATGTTATGTGTTTTTAAAAATGTATAGTAATAATCATAATATTAAGATAAAGTTATAATGTAGTTAATTCTTGTAATTTTGTTTAAAATTGACAATGTATAATGTAGGTATTTTAATTACTATCAAGATTTACCAACCATTTAATTTATATAGCTATACCAATATTAAAAATTCTACCTATATATTCAAAAAATTCCTAACCATAATATATTTACTATGTTAAGAAGTAAGCAATTTGAGCAAGATATATATCTACACATATTTACAAACAAAAAAATATTATTTAGAAAATTT
This sequence comes from Pinus taeda, assembly GCA_000404065.3. Lineage (NCBI taxonomy): Eukaryota > Viridiplantae > Streptophyta > Pinopsida > Pinales > Pinaceae > Pinus > Pinus taeda. The sequence continues at coordinate 331,987 of APFE031455528.1, forward strand.
CCCTCAAGATCATTCACATGAATGAATTTGTTGCCGAATCTCTACAACGGGAGGGAAATTGATCTCAATGTTTGGTTATTGGAATGCTTGCACTTATAGGTATCTAATAGAAAACATAATCTAACATTTGTTAAATGTTGTAGAGATTCTTCTATTAGGCAACAAATTCATTCACGCGATGGATCTTGAAGCCAATTTTCTAAATATACATATATATAGTTGAACTTAGGTCCAACTACTTGTAACCTTAAAGATAGGAGTTAGAATATAGGTTAACTAAATCCTACGAATCTCATACAAATTCCAAAGTCAACATGGAAGCATTATATTCCATGTCCCTTCCTTAATGCTTACATGCCATAAATTACAATATAAAGAGCACATATTACAATAACAAAATTGATATTTGGATGACTAGTCTTTATCAGAACTCACATCCACTTTGGAATCTCACAAACACCATTCATTCTTCACCACCACATCTTCAAGCTATCACTTGACCTCCATTTAAAGCATAACTATGTCTAACCATCAATAAAAACTTTGCAGGATCAACAATATTGACATGTCATCTCGTCGGGACTTCCACGATAAAATTTGTCAAGTAATGAACCATCCTATGGACTAACCACCATCTCCCAGATATTTCACTTTCAACTCTATATCAGTTGCTAAGATGAAGGTGTGGATACTGAATGTGTTCAAAATTTGATCAAATAATTTGGCTTTACTATAACACAAGAGTTGATGTTCCTAAAACCAAGGCTTCTAGTTTAAGAACCATTAATCATTTTTACAACCAAAATTAAAAGATAAAACTACTTGACAAAGATATCTCACAACAACAAACTTAATAATCATGAAGCTATTAGATGTCATCCAGGCATAGATAGGTCACAATCGCCTTCTTTGGTACAAATCAAGGGTTGTTCATCTGATTCAACCTTTATCTTGGAGTTTCTCTTCCTCATGAGGCAATTGTTAGAGAGGTAAATTCTAACATAATTGAACTCACATATTTATTTGACTATAAGCAATATCTCTAAAATAAAAAATCCAAATAGATTTAAAACATATTTTCATTTCACCTTGACCAAGGATTTCGACGAGCACCATTCTCCTCAGGAAACCTTAATTCATAAATTACAAAATATATAGATACAAAAATGATGTTCGACGTGCTTCAACAAGGATGGAAAGTACAATTTAACGAGCTCTCCAAACAAGCAATGGTTGGGTATGACTCTTCCATGTGATTTGTCAGATCATTGGGTTCATGTGTGGGGAAAAAGAAAACCCTGCACAACTTTTCCATGATGGGAACTATTAGAAAATTATAGATGATTTGAAGTAGTGTCAACTCTACCATGCAACCTAACAAACACACCCTCATTTCTTCCTCTATTCTTTTAGTAAGAAGGAATTGAAAAAGGTTGTGTGCATGCAATGCAACAGGTGTGGATGTGTCGTCTTTGATGTCCTCTTTTATTTCAATCTAATATGGTGTTGATAGGCTTAGGCCTGAAACTTCGAGTTGGGATACCACCAACAATGTGTTGCAAAACTTTAACAAATGAAGTTCCCATGACATCATCCCCTTTGATTTCTCTATGACTTCGAAAGCATAAGCTAAGACTGTGTCTCTCAATTAATGCAATGACTTCCATTTGACCTCATCTACCTTTAGTTTCATCACCACGACGTTCAACAAATTTCAGGTGGTGTCTCGATGGCTCTCTGTGGGAGTAATGGGCGACGAGCAGCCACAAGAACACGAGCCATGATAGTGGGAAGGTTGGATGCCCTACAAAATCAAATGGTGATATCTCCTTCCCTCAGCTCCATATGCGCAGAGCTCTCCACCATAACTCCATGTTGTCAGTATATTAAGCAATGGACAAACTTAACACAAAATTATATCACAAAACATACTATTCTCACACATCAAAGCTGACCTAATCCTAGAGAAAACACTTGCCATATTTCTCTCATTTTTTAGGGCCCTCCCATAAGGGAGTCGTGCCCATACAAGCTCTAATACCAAGTAAGAAAATTGAGGAAAAGACATAGGTGAACAAATTTACAAACAATAAACAATTCTCTATTGTTATATATATATAGTTGAACTTATATTCAACTACTCCTAACTTTACATATAAGAATTGAGAAAATCTCTCAAGGACCTCGTACGAATGTCAAACCAATTCCAAACTTAATATAAAAGAATTATACTCTTCGAAAATAAATTATAGTTTTTTAAAAAAACTAAAAAGAATATATAATAAACCAAGCATTCAAATATTATATCAAGTAAAAATTCCATTTATCGTATCAAAAAGTAAATATCCTATTCACATTAATACTATAAAAAAGTACATATCCTATCGCATTAGAAAATAACTTTAATATTCAAATAACATAAAAATATATATATATTTTTAAATTAAAGATAAGAAATAGAAAAGTTAATCCAACAAAACCACTAAAGATTTTCAATTTTCCTGAAATACTTACTGTCAATATCTATAAAAACAAATAAGTGGATTTTCAAATTTCCTGAGATGCTATCAACATTTACCAAAAGAAGGTACGTTTGTTGAAGAATCACTTCATGTTCAATTCACTTAACTAAAAGGTGTTCCATATCAATGTACTTGACGATGAAGTGTCGAAGCTTTATTTCTTACCACTGGTTTTAATTTTGACTTTTACATTTGCCTAGTTCGGTATTTTGAGGAGGTAGTGTACCTCATTTTAACGGAAAGGTGGGAAGCTTCTGGTCGATAATTAAAAGGAACTAAAGAACATGCTTTTGTTTGGATACTAATTTTCTGGTCGATAATTAAAAGGAACTAAAGAACATGCTTTTGTTTGGATACTAATTCGCTACAGGACATTCAAAATGAATGTCCTTTATTTCTCTGTAAATGAGTAGTTTTTAAGTTCTCCTCTCATTATGTTTTAACATTTACATTTTCTTTTTCCTTTTCCATTTCCATCGAACGTATTTTTAATTTTTATTTTTTATATTATTTTTTTATAAAAAGATATTTAAATATTCTTAAATAATTTTGGATAGTTTTTAATATTCTTTATTTATGAATTTTATTATTAATATTTTTCAAATGTAAAATTTTAAAAAAATGTTTATAGTTTAAGAGATTTGAAATATCTTAATACTGGTATTTCTGGAGTTAAATGGATTTAAAGTGCTTTTAGTGATTGACTATCTCAAAACAATCTTTTGAGATTTTAATAATTATTATGTATGGTTTAAAAATCACAATCAATAAGGTGATTTTAAATGTCAATGGAAAATTAAATGAATACTAAACAGGTTCAATGAAGAAAGTTAAATATAATTAAAAAAACAATATGATGCATATAATTAATTACAGATCCACTACATTGATCTTGTTCATATATCTTCTTTATCTTTATTATAACATGAATACTAACAAGGTTCAATGAAGAAAGTTAAATATAATTAAAAAACAATATGATGCATATAATTAATTATAGATTGACTACATTGATCTTTTTCATATATCTTCTTTATCTTTATTATAACATGAATACTAACAAGGTTCAATGAAGAAAGTTAAATATAATTAAAAAACAATATGATGCATATAATTAATTATAGATTGACTACAATGATCTTTTTCATCTATCTTCTTTACCTTTATTATAACCACATATGTTATATTTCTAATATTTTTATATTGAACATATAAGAAAGTAGGCTCAAATACAACACCCTTCAAACTTTTAACTCTAAATTTGTAGTAAAAGCCATACTCTACCTTCCTTTATTTCTAACTTGAATGGTTGGAACATACAAAAAAGTGCTCATCATAAAAAGTACTCATATAGGTTGATGATATATGAGTCAATGGGAACTCTATCACCTAGTGGTGTACTTAAGTGACTTCTTAGTAAATGGAAGAGAGAAACTACTAGATTTGGAACGACTTTGGTCTGATATGATGCAGGACGAGATAAGGAGAATCACAAGACATGGATCTTCATCAAAGCAAGATAATGAAGAAAATCTAGCCTTAGCGAGTAAGGTGAGGAAAGGGAAAGGGAAGGCATCCTATTCCAAATCCAGTTCTTCCCATGGTGGGAAGAAGATTGACAAATTGAAAGTGAGATGCTTTCATTATCATGAGGTGGGCCATTATGCTATGAATTGTCCACAGAAGAAATCCAAGAAGGGATCCTCGAAGGGATCAGATGGTGAGGCACCGGCCTCATAGTTTGAATTGGATTTCACCCTCATCGCATGTATGGTCTCATCGATGGTGGGATGTGTTTGGTACCTAGACAGTGGAGCTTCATTCGACGTGACTCGCGAAAATAATCTTTTCAATACCTTGGAGGAGAAGGACCTCTAGATGCGCATTGAGATGGGTGATGATGGAAGTATTGTGTTTTAGGTGAAGGTACGGTTGTGTTTCAGAGGGAGCATGGAGCTCCTCTCACCCTGACTGATGTAACTATGTGCCTGGTCTGAGGAAGAATCTTGTGTCCATCACTATGTTGGAATACAAAGGTTATGATGTAGTCTTTAGTAAAGCAAAGGCATTCCTAAGGGATATCGGCACTCGACAGACCAAGAGGATTGCAATTCGAGTAAAGAATATCTACAAGCTAGAGGTGGAAAACTGTGCTGCATTGAGTTCCAAAGCAGAGTTGGTGCAGAGCCAAGGTATTCGCGAGCTATGTCATAGAATATTGGGCCACTTGCACCATGGGGCCTTGAAGATCATGCAACAGATTTCTACTGGACTTCCCAAGGGAAAACTGGAGCAAATGGATACATGCAAAGGTTGTACCTTGGGTAAGTGTGCAAAATCTTCCTTTCAGGATCTAGACAGTAGAGTTGGAGAAATCCTAGAGCGAGTTCATACAGATGTGTGTGGACCATTCCCTATAGCCTTCACCACTAAACAAAAGTACTAAACTATTTTTATTGATGGCTTTTCTCGTAGATATTGGATCTACTTTATGCAGAAGAAGGATAAAACCTTCTCAAGGTTTTGTGAGTTCAAAGCCTTTGTAGAGAAAGAATCTGGAAAGAAAATAAGGGCCTTGTCAAGTGACAATGGTGGAGAGTATGTCTCCCAACAGTTTAAGGACTTCTATGTATCATAAGGAATTAAATGGGAGTTAACGACACCCCATAACTGATAATAGAATGGGGTGGCCAAAAGGAAGAACAAATCGATTTCGGGAGCAGCTCAAGCGATGCTACATGACCAAAGCCTACCACTTCATTTGTGGATTGAGGTCCAACACAATAGTATACTTGCATAATAGAAGCCTGCATCATATACTGGGAATGAAGACACCAGTGGAGGCCTTTTCTAAGAAGAGACCAGATGTGAGTCACTTCAGGATCTTTAGATCATCGGTTTATTGCCATGTGACCAAAGATGCCTAGAAGAAGCTAGATCCAACAACTGAGTTGGGGATACTTGTGGGGTACACTGATACACGCCACAACTATCAAGTGTTCTTGCCTACCAGTCAGAGGACAGTGGTATATAGAGATCTGATGTTCGATGAGCAGAAAGCCATGTGAGTGTCACTTGAGAGGGAGCTCAAGTGGCATGCAGAGGAGGAACTTCTAGTTCCTAAGGAGGAGGAGCTTCAGACTAGTGCGGAGCAGCCGCATGCAGAGGAACCCCAAGTGGAGACATCCACTCATGTACAATCTTCCATAGATGGGCGAAAGTGCTTAAGGGAAGCTGACAAATTGGTGATGGATGCAAGAGAGAATGTGGGACAATCATCCTGTCAGCGTAGATAGAGGAGATCACCCAAGCAGTACACTGGTTACATGGCGCTGGTTGGGGAGTGTGTAGAGATCGAACCTTCTTCCTTTGAGGAAGTAGTGCAACAACTAGCCTGGGTTGATGCTATGGTGAAGGAGTACGACTCCATCATTCAGAATAGTGTTTGGGATGTTGTCCCAAGACCAAAGGACAAGTCAGTAGTGATTTCCCGATGTCTTTACAAGGTAAAGAAAGTAGCTAATGGGAGTGTTGAGAAACATAAGGCAAGGTTTGTTGCCCGCGGTTTTTGACAAGTCGAAGGATTTGACTATGATGAGACTTTTTCTCCTATAGCAAGGTACTCATCTATCAGATCGATGTTGGCATTATCAACTTAGATGTGTTGGAAGATCCATCAGATGGATGTGAAGACTACATTCCTCAATGGCATCGTTGAGGAAGAGCTGCACATTAAGGAGCCATAACATTTTGAGACCTTCAATCATGAGTCATATGTGTGCCAACTCAAGAGAGATTTGTACGGTCTGAAACAAGCACCTTGTGCTTGGTACACCAAGATTGATAGTTATTCACCAAGTTGGGCTTCACAAAGAGTGAAGTAGATGCAAACCTTTACCACATCATGGTATAAGATAAGCCATTGATCATTGTTCTTTATGTTGATTGTCTGATATTGACAGGTGATGATTAGTTGATCAATTCTTGCAAGGAGGACCTTGAAAGAGAGTTCGAGATGAAAGACATGGGTCTTATGCACTACTTTCTAGGCATAGAAGTGTGGCAAAAGGATGGGGAAGTGTTTATGTCTCAAGGCGAGTATGCCAATGAGATACTCAGGCGATTCCACATGGAGAAGTGCAAGCCCATGGAGACTCCTCTAGCTGGTAACGGGAGGAAGGAGGATGCTACTTCAGGTGAGGTAGTAGCTGCTACTGTTTATTGTTAGATTGTGGGCTCATTGATGTATCTAGTGAATACATGACCACATTTGTGCTCTGTGGTGAACTGAATGAGTCAAGCTATGGTTCAGGCTACCAAGTTGTTTTGGAAGGTCGCGAAGCATGTGCTGAGATACCACATAGGCACATCTCAGTATGGATTGTGGTATAGACAGATAGAAGGAGTGAAGCTTCAAAGCTTCACAGATGCAGATTGGGCAGGGAGTCCATCAGACCAGAAGAGCACTTCAGGAGGAATTTTCAACCTTGGCTCAGCTGCAGTTTCTTGGTACAGTAAGAAATAGAGGTCAGTTGCACTTAGCTCAATAAAGGGTAAATACATGGCTACCAGTGCAGAAGCACGTGAGGCCATTTGGATGGGGAAAAATCTAGTTGGATTGTTTGGTCAGAGGATGGATGCAACTTTGATCTATTGTGATAATTAGAGTTGTATCAAAATCTCTTATAATTCAGTATTTCATGACAAGTCTGAGCACGTCGATATCTAGTATCATCATCTTCGAGACGGTGTGGTGAAGAGGATCATGTTATTTCTATATGTTTCGACCGAGGAACACGATGCTGATATTTTGATGAAGGCATTTTCAAAAATGCAAGTTTGAGCTCCACACAGATAGGATTAGGGTGACAGATAATCCCTTGCTTGTTGAGAGGGAGTGTTGAAAATAGCAACAAGAGATGCTAAATATGGAAGTGCTAAAATATAATTGCTATAAATAGCATTTCAGGATACATTCCAAATTTATTTAGTCCCTGAACTAAAATTGAGAATTAAAATTAGAATTTGTTCTTAGCAACTATTTGAAAAATAATTAATTAATTCATATTGAGTTAATTAGTTGGAGAAATCAAACATGAAGTCTATGTGAAGATATGCAACAATGTCCCCTTTGATTGAGGAAGTTATCCCTTGATTAAGGAGATCAGGATGAGTTGTACTTTGAGTTGTAATTGTTGGAAGTACTACACACCTACATGTAGTCTTTTAGTTAGAGCATGGGACTACATGGAAGATTCCTTCTGCATGATTTAATCCTTGATTTTCTCCTTCTTTAACTCCGTAACTGGTTAGTTCTTCTACATGATTTACTCCTTCTTTAACTCCACAACTGGTTAGTTCTTTTGCATGATTTACTCCCTGGTTTGCTCCTTCTCTCACTCCGCAACTAGCTAGTTCTCTCCAGAACTTGTTGTAGGTGTTGAGTCTTCTCATTGATCACCTCTATGGTGCATTACCTTGGGATCTTCACCCAGTAATACTATATCATGAGCATTGTAAGCTATTTTCTAATGAATCATTCTTTTGTTCTTTCGATTTTCTTTTAGTGTTTTTTCCCTGCAAATATGTGTGTTCGACCTTTACTAGCTAGATTCATCTATGTAGGTTTTCTAACACATTTACATGGTATTAGAGCCCAGATGTTGCTACATAAAAGGCACACCGGTACATTATTTTGTAGGTATTACAACTTAGATATCAAAGATCGACAGAAAAATGGAGCTTCCCAAAGCATCGATCCTAACGCCATAGAACTATTACGAATGGAAGGACCAAATGGCTCAATACCTTCGTCAAAAAGGGTTGTACAGGATTACCATGGCTACAGAAGTGAAACCCGCTTCAACCATAGAGAAATCCAAGTACCTCAACCGCATGGATGAGGCCCACGGATCCATATGCATGTGCATCTCTCCAGAGTTGCAGTTTCATCTATCTGCCTGCAATACTCCCAATGAGATTTGGAAAAATGTTGAAGAACTCTATAGGAAAGTGGATGATATGAAAGTGTTAGAAAATTATATATTACGGAGCAATGGAACACATAAAATATTGCAGAAATATAAACACAGAAAACGCACAAAACAAGAGAGACACAGATATACGTGGTTCACCCAGTTTGGGCTACGTCCACCTTGAACAGCCAGTCCTTCCTTTCTATTATCCAGCAAAATGAAGAGACACAACCTATAGAAAATCCGCTGAAATATCCTCTGTTTTCTCTCACAGTCTCACCTCTCTGTTTTTCGCTCACACCCATAGAATACACATCTATCACAGCCTCAAATACAATTCCCTCATACAAAGAGAGGGGCTGCCTTCTAGGGAAAAAAACCCTAAACTAAACATAAGTTCTACCGTCAGATCATCCGCCTAATGAACGGCCCAGATTGACTAGAAATTACTATACTTTTACAAGGCAAATTTACATATGTTTTTAGCTTTGGTGGTGCTGCCCCTGAGCCCCCGCCGGGGGACCGCTGGCCCCCGGACCCCCCAGCCGGAGGGGATCGGCCCCCCCAGACCCCTGCGGAGGGGACAAGTCCCCCCCGCAACCCCCCGCGTGGAGGGGTGTACAAAACTTCCTGGGGTATACATCCGGCTGAAACAAAGACCTCTGAACAATCATGCTCCACACACAACAATCTCCCACTTGGAGAATGATTGTAGCAACTCCATCACTGCTTCATTTGCTGGACAATGACTTCTCCCTTGGACCTAGCTATTCCTCATCTTCATCGTCATCCTTGAAGACCAATTGAAACTGAGCATGTTCTCAGCTTCTCCCTAGTTACAACTTTTGTTAGCATATCTGTAGGATGCTGGCTAGTGTGTATCTTTTCCAGCTTCAACTGTCCATCTTCCAACACTGATCGTATGAAATGGTACTTGAGCTGTATGTGTTTAGTCCTGGAATGAAATGCTGAGTTCTTTGCAAGATGAATGGCACTTTGGCTATCACTGTATAACGTGCCGTTATCATGCTCCTTACCCAATTCACCCATAAACCTTTGTAACCAGATCATTTCTTTACTAGCCTCTGTAGCAGCAACATACTCTGCTTCTGTTGTTGAAAGTGCAACAACACTTTGGATTTTTGAAATGCAACTGACAGCTGTTTCACCAACAGTGAATACATATCCTGTAGTGCTCCTCCTGTTATCTCTGTCACCTGCCATATCTGCATCAACATATCCCTGTAGAGAAATGTTTGAACCACCAAAGCATAATGCTTGATTTGTGGTACCTTTCAAATATCTGAGAATCCATTTCACTGCCATCCAATGTTCCTTTCCTGGATTGTTCATGTACCTGCTTACAACTCCCACTGCATGTGCAATATCAGGCCTTGTGCAGACCATTGCATACATTAAGCTTCCAACTGCTGATGCATATGGAACTTTAGACATATAATCCATGTCTTCTTGGTCTTTGGGCACATTTCCTTACTAAGTTTGAAATGGCTAGCAAAAGGTGTACTAACTGGTTTTGCATTGTGCATGTTAAATCTTTTCAACACCTTTTGTATGTACTCATTCTGAGACAATGTTAATTTACGATTTTTCCTGTCTCTAGTTATTCTCATACCAAGGATTTGTTTTGCAGCTCCCAAATCCTTCATTGCAAATGAATTTGCCAATTTTCTTTTGAGCACATTTATTTCCTACATGTTAGACCCTGCAACAAGCATGTCATCTACATACAATAACAATATAATATAGCTGCCATCATTTTGCTTTTTTCAGATAAACACAATGATTAGAGTGACATCTAGTATAACCTTGTTTAGACATAAACTTGTCAAATTTTAGATACCACTGCCTTGGAGCCTGTTTTAAGCCATACAAGCTCTTCTTCAACCTGCACACAAGTTTCTCCTTCCCTTTCACTTCATATCCTTGTGGCTGCTGCATATATATCTCTTCCTCCAAATCCCCATGGAGAAAGGTTGTCTTTACATCTAACTGCTCAAGATGCAAATCTTCAGCTGCTACAAGACTTAAAATAGTTCTGATTGAAGTCATTTTAACAACAGGAGAAAATATTTCATCAAAATCAATACCTTTCTTCTGTGCAAACCCCTTCACCACAAGTCTAGCTTTGTACCTTTGTTTTCCTCCATCTTCTTCCTTCAGCCTGTAAACCCATTTATTCTTCAATGTAGTTTTTCCTGCAGGCAACCTGACTAAGTCCCAAGTCTGGTTATGCATTGAGTCCATCTCTTCTTCCATGGCTAGCTCCCACTTTTTCCTGCTTTCAACCTGCATTGCTTCTTCATAACATTCGAGTTCACCAAAATCAGTCAAAAATAAATAATATAATGAAGGAGAGTATCGTTCAGGGGTATACTTATCCTGTAGATCTTCTAACACCGCTTTCAGGTGTTTGGGGTGCCTATTGTTGTTGTGGTGGTTGCTGCTGTTGTGGTTGTTGATTATTATTATTTTCAGGCACCTTTATTTTTCAGTGATCTCATCAAGAACTGTGTACTCCTTATTTTCTTCTTCCCGTTTCTTTTCCTACAACTGATTCTTATACAAGACCTTTTCATTGAATATTACATCTCTGCTCCTAATGATTTTGTGATTTTCATAATCATATAAGCGATAACCAAAATCATCAACACCATATCCAATAAAGGTCTTAGTGTCAGTCTTTCCATCCTTCCTCCAGTGATCAAATGTGCTCTTACAAAGTGATTTTGAAGTGTCAAGGTCAAATTTTGTCATTTCAGTGAGTCTTCAAGCAAAATTTGGTCACTAGGCATTAGGTCTAGGGTTTGCCCTCACTCTTTTCAAAGTTGCCCAAATGCCAA
>APFE031455528.1:344597-422177 GCA_000404065.3 Pinus taeda
TTTGCTTTTTCAGATAAACACCATGATCAGAGTGACATCTAGTATAACCTTGTTCAGACATAAACTTGTCAAATTTTAGATACCACTGCCTTGGAGCCTGTTTTAAGCCATACAAGCTCTTCTTCAACCTGCAAACAAGTTTCTCCTTCCCTTTCACTTCATATCCTTGTGGCTGCTGCATATATATCTCTTCCTCCAAATCCCCATGGAGAAAGGCTGTCTTTACATCTAACTGCTCAAGATGCAAATCTTCAGCTGCTACAAGACTCAAAATAGTTTTGATTGAAGTCATTTTAACAACAGGAGAAAATATTTCATCAAAATCAATACCTTTCTTCTGTGCAAACCCCTTCACCACAAGTCTAGCTTTGTACCTCTGTTTTCCTCCATCTTCTTCCTTCAACCTGTAAACCCATTTATTCTTCAATGTAGTTTTTCCTGCAGGCAACCTGACTAAATCCCAAGTCTGGTTATGCATTAAGGAGTCCATCTCTTCTTCCATGGCTACCTCCCACTTCTTCCTGCTTTCAACCTGCATTGCTTCTTCATAACATTCGGGTTCACCGGAATCAGTCAACAATAAATAATATAATGAAGGAGAGTATCGTTCAGGGGGTATACTTATCCCGGTAGATCTTCTAACACCACTTTCGGGTGTTTGGGGTGCCTGTTGTAGTTGTGATGGTTGCTGTTGTTGTGGTTGTTGATTATTATTATTTTCAGGCACCTTTATTTTTTCAGTGATTTCATCAAGAACTGCATATTCCGTGTTTTCCTTTTCTTGTTCCTTTTCCTGCAACTGATTCTTATACAAGACCTTTTCATTGAAAATTACATCTCTGCTCCTAATGATTTTGTGATTTTCATAATCATATAGGCGATAACCAAAATCATTAACACCATATCCAATAAAGGTACATTTCTTTGGACTTTTGCTTCAGCTTTGTTCTATTCTTTACAATATGTACAAAGGCTTCACAAACCAAAAGGCTTAAAATAGAGTAGTTTACCTTTTTACCTGTCCATGCTTCCTCTGGAACACCACCATCCAAGGAACTTGAAGACCCTCTGTTTATTAGATAAACAACAGTATCTACAGCATCTGCCCAAACTGTAAAGGCAATCCTGCATGCAATCTCATGCACCTTGCACGCTCCATGATTGTCCTGTTCATCCTTTCTGACACACCATTTTCTTGTGGTGTTCTTGGAACTTTTTTCTGTCTGCGAATTCCATGCTCTGAACAGTACTTATCAAACTCTTTGCTGCAATATTCACCTCCATTGTCTGATCTAAGACACTTCAATTTCCTTCCCGTCTCAATCTCAACCAAAGCTTTCCATTTCTTAAAAGTATCAAATACATCAGATTTATTCTTAATACAATAAATCCAAGTTTTTCTAGTTGCATCATCAATAAAAGTAACATAATAACGAGAGCCACCGAGAGATGATACCTGAGCAGGTCCCCATACATCTGTATGCACAAGCTCTAATTTTTCATTCTTCTTTTCTTTCCCAACTCTAAGAAATCTGACTCTCTTCTGTTTTCCATAAATGCAATTCTCACAGAAGTCCAAATCAACATTCTTCAAACCCGGCAACAAATTCGTTGAGTGAATAATCTTCATCCCCTTCTCACTCATGTGTCCGAGCCTATGATGCCATAATGCTGCATCTGCTCCTTTGGAAGTTAAAGCATTAACAGAGTTAGAAATACGATTGCATAAATACAATGTACCAACCTTTTCGCTTTTTGCTATTACCAGGGTTCCTTTGGTGACCTTCCAAGCTTTATCTATGAAAGTTGTCACACAACCTTCACCACCTAACTGCCTTGTTGAAATCAGATTTTTCTTCAGATCTAGAACATGCCTTACCTCCTTTAGTAGCCATTGATTTCCATTATGCTGTTTTACAAGAACCTTACCCATTCCAACAATTTTACAGGGTTTATCATCACCCAAACAGACTTGTCCAAAAGCTCCTTGAACATAGTCATGAAATTATTTCTTATCAAGTGTGGCATGGAATGAGGCCCCTGAATCTACCACCCAGGAATCAGTAATATTTTCGAAAGAAAGAATCAAAGCATCTTGTAACACCTCACCTATCACATTTGCTTCGTGATTATTTTCTTGTTGTGCATCTCCTTCTTTTCCCTTCCAAGATCTACAGTGTTTCTTTAGGTGTCCTTTCTTTCCACATTTCTAGCACACTATCCCCGATCTGGACTTGGATCTGTCTTTCCTTGATTTAGTGTGATATCCTGAGCTCTTTCCTCTTCCCATTTTTCTTCCCCTAGACTCTGCACTTAAAGCATTACCCAATGTCTCACCAGAGCTTTTCCATCGCATTTCCTCACTAAGGATAGCACCGACAACATCATCAAACTTTAAAGTACTAGATCCGGAAACATAGTTACTAATGACCATTACTAAACTATTCCAACTCTCTGGTAATGAGCACAAGAATAACAGAGCTCTAACTTCATCATCAAAGTTTACCCCTATAGAACTTAACTGACTTGCGACAGTATTAAAATCAATTAAATGGTCTGCAATAGATCCACCTTCTGACATCTTCATATTAAATAACTGTTTCATAAGAAATACCTTGTTTAAGGCCGAGGGTTTTTCATATAGTTTCTCCAACACCTTAATCAAACCCTCTGTCATTGTTTCCTTCGAAATGTTGAAGGCGACCGATGCTGCAAGGCACAACCGTATTGTTCTGAGTGCCTTTCTATCGAGAAGGTTCCATTTTTCATCGTCCATATCCGTCGGCTTCTTTCTTTTTCCGCCCAATGGTAGGTATAGATCTTTCTGACATAGATAATATTCCATCTGCATCTTCCATAGCGAGAAGTTTTGGCCGTTAAATTTCTCAACCCTAAACTTACCATCTTCCGCCATTGCTCCCACTCGAACTAAGAACCCTTCTTTCCTGTGAGTTTATCAGCCAAATAGACCTTCGGCTCGGATACCAGTTGTTAGAATATTATATATTATGGAGCAATGGAAAACATAAAATATTGCAAAAATATAAACACAGAAAACACACAAAACAAGAGAGACACAGATATACGTGGTTCACCCAGTTTGGGCTATGTCCACCTCGAACAGCCAGTCCTTCCTTTCTATTATCCAGCAAAATGAAGAGACACAACCTACAACAAAGCCGCTGTAATATCCTCTGTTTTCTCTCACAGTCTCACCTCTCTGTTTCCCGCTCACACACATAATACACTTCTATCACAGCCTCAAAATACAATGCCCTCGTACAAAGAGAGGGGTTGCCTTCTAGGGCAAAAAACCCTAAACTAAACATAAGTTCTACCGTCAGATCATCCGCCTAATGAACGGCTCAGATTGACTAGAAATTACTATACTTTTACAAGGCAAATTTAGATCTGTTTTTAGCTTCGGGGGCGCTGCCCCCGAGCCCCCGCCGGGGGACCGCTGGCCCCCGGACCCCCAGCCGGGGGGGATCGGCCCCACGGACCACCCAGGGGGGGAAGGTCCCCCCGCACACGCCCCGCGTGGAGGGGTGTACAAAACTTCCTTGGGTATACATCCGGCTAAAACAAAGACCTCTGAACAATCATGCCCCACACACAACAGAAAGGACATTTGATCAAAGTGGAGCTATTGTCATTGGATCCACAGAACTATGAAAAAATTCAAGACTTCTTCAACAAACATAATTATCTATTGTTGCAACTCAAGGGTTATGGAATTGACAAATCCAAGGAGGAGAGTTGCCAAGTTCTCTCTATTATTTCAAAGCTCAGAACATAATACTCTATCTTTGTGTCTACATTTCATTTAGTAAGGCTCACAACAGGTAAATCCTACACTATACCTTCTCTCCAAGAATTTATGGAGTCCCTTATTTTTTAGCAAGATAAACTCATTGGCATGGATAAAATCAAACCTCCAAAAGCACATGCACTTGCTATGCATGATGGATACCATAATAAAAATCACAGATCTAATCCAAATTAGGAAAATCAGTAGCAAAAAACAAGGGAAAAGCACATTCCCATCCAAAGAAGGAAGGGTACACCAAGCCCTTCAATGACTCCTCCAGCTCGAGAAATGAGAAATGGAAGAAAGGAAACATATGCACCTAATGTCAAAGGGGATTCCATCTAGAATCCTCTTGCATGAAGAAACAAATTGACCAAATGGTAGAAATCCTTTAGAAGCACAACCTTGGGGAACACATCCCTTAGGGTGCTAAGAAGAAAACTGAGGATCCGCCACACGGGAAAGGTAACAATTTTAATGCTTTAGTTGCAATTAATTCTTCCCCTGATGCATGGATTATAGATTCTGGTGCATCACATCATATGGCTACTACAAAGGAAGTATATTCCTCTTTGGATGCATGCAAAGGACCTCCCATCCTCATGGGAGATGACTCACCTATTGAGGTCACCGGAAAATGTAGAGTGAAACTTTTACATGGAAGCTTTGAAGATGTGCTTCATGTTCCAAAACTTTCAATAAACCTGCTTTCAATTTATCAGATCACTCATTTCATCATTGGAAAGAGATTGTAATTTACTCCAGATGTATTGAACATATATGACCTACATAGCAGCTCTAAAATTCCAACCGGTGAGGTAAACAATGGAGCCAAACGGTATACATTTTCTGATTTTATTGAATCTAAGTCCTAATTATTACTTACACATGTTGATGATAGTAGTAGGCTTTGGAAAGAGAGGTTTGGTAACTTAAATTATAGTTATATGCAGCAGCTAAGAAAGCATGAGATGGTGGAATGCTTTCCAAATATCAGTTTCTCCAAAGGAGTTTGTGAAGGGTGTGTCCTTGGCAAACATCCTAGAGAAAGATTTAACACTAGCAAGACTCACACAACATCCTCTCCTCTAGATCTGATCCATAGTGATCTCATAGGGCCTTTTTCTCATCCTTCCATCAACAAAGAAAGGTATGTGCTTACATTTATTGATGATTTCTCATGGTATGCTTGGGTGTATCTTCTCAGGAATAAATCTGATGTTTTTGTGCACTTTGAAGATTTCAAAGAACTAGTTGAGACACAGTCAGAGAGAAAGATCAAAGCCCTCTGTATAGACAATGGTGGGGAATATGTTAACACAATACTTCGAAAGCTTTTCCCTCAGTCGGGCATACAGTTGCAGGACATAGCTCCATACACTCCGCAGCAAAATGGAGTTTCTAAGAGAAAGAATCGATTTCTTAAAGAGATGGCTTCCTGCATGTTGCATGCTAAGTCACTGCCTCATAAGCTATGGGCTGAAGCACTTAATTGTGCTAGCTACATCCAGAAGAGATCTCCTGATAGCTCTGTCAAGGATCAGACCCCCTTTGAGGCTTAGAGCAGCACTAAACCAGAGGTCACCCACTTCCGTGTTTTTAGCTCCCGAGCATGGGCCAGGATCCCCTCTGAAAAGAGGAAAGCTCTTGATCCACAGGGCATTGAGTGCATCTTTTTTGGATACCATGATGGTGTGAAGGGATATCGACTGTTGCTTTCCTCTATGGACAAGATCATCATTGAGCAAAGTGTCAAATTTGAGGAAAGTCTATCGCATGCACCTCAATTGCCGCATGTAAACACCTTTTATCTACCTCATGTTCAACATGATGACTCAGTACACTCAGATGCAGATACAAAGCATGTAGATGCCGTGGTAGAGCATGTAGATGCAGAGACAAAGTCTTCAGATACAAATCCAATGCATGCATATGATGATCCACATCCAACGTCAGATCGAGCTTCCAGTAGTGAATCAAATTCCCCTGTCATAAATCAGAGAACAAAGATCTTACGTGAGATATATGCAGAAGACCACCCAGCTACTAGAAATGGTCTTGTGGGTGATAATTTTGATCTGCAAAAGACTAGCTCAGAGTTTCTTGAGCCTCCTCTTGTCCTCACTGCCATTGAACCATCACCATCTTGGCATTATCATTTGGTTTAGTCTTCTGATCCAGAGTCTTATGCTGAGGCTCTTGGGAATCCATCTTGGGAGTTCACCATGGGGGAGGAGTATAACTCCTTCCTCAAGAACCAGACATGGAATCTAGTCCCCCTTCCTTCAGGAGGGAAACTTGTCCAATGCAAATGGGTCTATAGGACCAAGAGTGCTGCAGATGGGCAAATCACTAGATAGAAAGCTAGGCTAGTAGCCAAAGGCTTCCAACAAGTGCATGGCACTAATTATGACGAGACATTTGGTCTAGTAGCAATGATGGATTCCATATGCCTTACACTTGCCATTGTGGCTGCCCAAGGATGGGAAGTACATCAGATGGATGTGAAGAATGCCTTTATTCATGAAGACCTATCAAAGGAGATTTACATCAAGCAGCCACAAGATTTCATTAAGGATTCATCTTTGGTTTGTAGGCTAAATAAATCTCTCTATGGCCTTAAGCAAGCCTCGAGAGCTTGGTATGTGAAGATGGATTCTTTTCTCTTATCACAAAACTTCAAAAGATGTATGTCTGATCCAAATGTTTACATGCTCAGGGCACATAATTCTCTTCTTATCTTAGTTTTGTATGTGGATGATCTCTTTATCATCGAAAGCTCGGTTTCAGCCATTGCTATAGTCAAGAGGGCCTTACATGATAGGTTCTTGATGATGGACATTGGTCCATTACACTTCTTTCTTGGCCTTGAGATCAGCTAGGACGCCACATGCATCAAAATCACTCAGGCTAAGTATGCAGGAGATCTCCTCGAGAGATTTCACATGATTAACTACAAGCCAGCACCGACACCTTTTCTGTCTGGGGTCTTCCTTGAAGATGGATGTGACACTCCATTAGTTGACAGCACTCTCTACCGATAGCTAGTGGGGAGCTTATTGTGCGTCACCCACTCAGACTAGATCTCTCATATGTAGTAGGGGCAGTTTCCAGATACATCGAGGAGCCGCATGAGCTACATCGGAATGCTGGCAAGTGCGTCCTCCAATATGTCTGGGTAACATCACCTTCACGATTCAGTATGCAGTAGGCATTGCATTGAATCTTGTTGGCTTCACTGATTCTAATTGGGCGGGTGACACTATTGATCGCAAGTCCACCTCTGGATATTCATTCAGTCTAGGGTCTGGCCCTATCTGTTGGTTGAGCAAGAAGCATGCTGTTATTGCTCTCTCTTTAGCCAGGGCCGAGTACAAAGGAGTCGTCAACATCACCGTTCAGGCTCTGTGGCTACAAAACTTCCTCACTGAGTTGGGCATCCAGTTCCACCAGCCCATTGTCATCTGGTGTGACAACCAAAGCACTCTCAAATTTTGCAGGGATCCAGTACAACAGCATTGGATACAGCACATAGAGATCCATATGCACTACATGAGAGACTTATTACATGATCGAGTCATTGATCTACAGTTCTCTCCTTCTGCAGAACATAGTGCAGACATCTTCACTAAGTCATTCACTGAGCAGAAGTTTTGCTCTCTTCCTAATCGTCTTGGAGTGAAGGAAACAATTGCTTAGCAACTATCTTTTCTTCCTCTTTTCTTTCGATTACATTGTATTTTGAATGGGGGCTTTTCCCATGAGGTTTTCCCTCTTTCCTCAATTTTAGTACAAGTTGCACTATATTTTGGGTGACCTTTGGCCTTATTTTCCAGGGCCCATTTTCTATTTTTCCCCATAGTGGTGTTCAGGGGGGTGTTGGAAGTACTACACACCTACATGCAGACTCTTAGTTAGAGCATGGGACTGCATGGAAGATTCCTTCTGTGTTATTTACTCCTTGATTCGCTCCTTTTTTAACTCCGCAACGGGTTAGTTCTTCTTCATGGTTTACTCCCTGATTGGTTGCTTCTTTAACTCCACAACTAGTTAGTTGATCTGCATGATTTGCTTCCTGATTTGCTCCTTATTTCACTCTGCAACGGGCTAGTTCTCTCTGGAACTTGTTGTATGTGTTGCGTCTTCTCATTGATCACCACTATGGTGCATTACCTTGGGATATTCACCCAATAATGCAATATCATGAACATTGTAACCTATTTTCTAATGAATCATTCTTTTGTTCTTTCGATTTTCTTTTAGTGTTTTTTCTCTGCAAAGCTGTGTGTTCAACCTTTACTAGCTAGATTCATCTATGCAGGTTTTCTAACACATTTACAGTAATTAGTTAGCTCAGTTAACTGAGTTAAGTCCAATTCGATTAGTTCCAACGGTTTGTTGAACTAATTGTTAGTTCAGTTAGTTAATGCATGCATGCATGTAACTACTGCACTTCAGATAACTGAATATTCTCTCATAAATAACCCATGAATGTCAGTTTAGTCAGAGACCCAGTTGAGATCAGATGATGGGACAATGTACTATCAGTTGCAGGAATATTCCATTGAGGATATCTCTTGGATGCAGAAGGAATTCATTCCTTGGAGATCGCATAGTTATTTCTGAGTTTGATGAGTTGTGTGAGAGGTCAATTCACATAAGTGGTAGCTAGAGGACCCAATAGAAACTGTGCAATGAAATAGGAGGCTTGGAGGACTAAGGGAGGCATATGTTGAATCTATTCAGTCTATGAGCAACATTCAGGGATTGTACTCAGTGTTGGATAGCTTGTGAGCTAAAGCTTTGTGCAATCCGAAGATTTTTCCATTTGTATGATAATACAGATAGTAGGGTTTTTAGCTGAGGCTTTCCCCAGAGTATTCTTCTTTCTTCATGTGTGATTGATTTCTCATTCTCTGTTATATGTGTTCTATTTCACTTTGCTCAAAATCGATTAATCTTCTACAAAGTTTGTTGTAGAAGTAGATCAAGTATTTTTCTTTAGTATATTGCATTATCAGGTGATCTATAGTGGGAATTTCTCCATGGAATTCCTTAACTTAGCTAGCTTTCGAATGTGATTAATATGAGCTCTTTTCTTATTGTCATTGATGAGCACACGTACTGGTTATTATGTTGATTTTATGGCTTGTTTTTCATCGATTCTATCTTGGTTATATGTTGGATATAGGCATGGTTGAATGATATGCTTGAATGGTGTGTTCATGATTTGAGAATTTACTAAATGGTTAGTGTATGGGTGGGCTAACCAGTAACAATGTAAACTTTTAAAATAGGAATTGTACAAAGTAACCTTTTTTTTTCAGGTAGCAAAAAATCATCCAATTTTGAAAAGTGTTGATTCAGAATACACTTTTTTTTGGAGTACATTTCTGACACTTTAAGTATCAAGTATGAACTTTTCTTTTTTAGTTTAGTGATTTTTATGTTGATTTTGAAAAGTGTTGGTGCAACATCAACCTTTTTTTTAAGAAGGCTTATTTTTTACCCTTTAAATTTTCTAATATATGAAGTGCGGATATATATTTTTAAATGTTGGTGATTTTCATGTGGACATTGAAAAGCATTCAACAATTCGTTTAAGATATTTTTGACACTTTAAATTTTCTTATGTCGTTAGTACGCAATTTTATTTTTTACATGTTGATTGTTTAATAATTTTTCGAGTTGTTTTATTTCTTTTTTTGTTTTTGGTCCTAGGATATTAGTTTTTTAGGGATTTTCCAAACATGTTTTTTTTTGTTTTTCTTTGCAATGTTTTTCTATAATGAAAATGTTAATTTTTTTTGCAAAATGAAAAAAATAATAACATCAAATAATATATATATATTATATATATATATATATATATATATATATATAATATATATATATATATAACAAAAAAATTAAAAAAACTATAAAAAATACAAAAGATATTTGAAACAAACATAATTAAAAAAAAATAATAGAAAATTAGAAAATTAACCCCAAAAATAGAAAAATGGAAACAATGTTAAATAATAATAAATAAGAACAACGACATAAAATTAAACTTTAAAAAGATAGTATATTCAAAATAAAAAACATAAAGAAAATTTTAAAACATTAAAAAAACATAACTAAAAAATAAAAGTAAAAATAAAAATAAAACATCTATAAACATTAAAAAACATTTATAAATATTAAAAAAGGAAATTAGAGGCCTTGTTCTTGATAGGGCGATTCTGAGAATCAGCTTGGGCTCCAACTATGCCAAGCTTTGGCCCCTGGAATAGGTGGCCTTGGCAGCTGCATGCAGTTGCTAAGGCAAGCTAGACCAGTGGCCCTCGGCTGGGTGGCTAATTCTTGGAATTGGCCAACAAACCCAAGGTTGCTTTGCTAGGCATCTTTGGTAGCTGTGAGTTGTTGCCAAGGCTGCCTAACCTAGCAGCCCAATGAACCTAGGCTTGGTAGTTCGATTCTGAGAATCATCTCAAGGCGTAGGAGGATTCTCGAAATTGGCTTGCCAAGACCAACTCAAATTTAATTTTTATTTTCATTTTTATATTTTCTAGAAATGTTTTTATTTTTATTTATTTTTCTTTTTAGTTTTTTTTAATTATTTTAAAATTGTTTTTATTTTCCAAATTTATGGGTTATATATATATATATATATATATATATATATATATATATATTATATATATATATATTAATTATGTTAGTTTCAAAATATTTTTTATTATATTATATTTATTATTTTTATTTTTTTTATTTTTATCTTTTTAAGTTAAATTTGTTTTTATTTTATTTTTTTATGTTTGATTTATTTTTTGTCTTTTTTTATATGTTTTTATATTTGTGTTTTTTTCATATTTTACTTTGTTATGTTTTTTTATATATATTATTATTTGTTATTATTTTTTAAATTTTGTGATTTTTCTTTGTTTTTATTTTTCTGAATGTTTTATCTTTTGTTTTCTTTTTTTCATGTTTTTTATTTTATCTTTTTTATGTTTTAATGTATATTTTTTACTTACTTATTATTAATTTTTAAACTTTTGTGTTTGTTTCTCAATGTTTTAAATTTTGTTTTCTTTTAGATTTTTCATTTTGTTTATTTATATTTATTTATTATTTTGTTTTATTTCATTTTTTCTATAGGCTCGATGTTGATCCTCGACTAGTAACCCGATCCCATTATGTGACAATTTGATTGTTTATTTTAAGGTTTTTGTTACAAAGGATCAAGTCTTCCCTCACAATGTGTCAATTTCATGGTTGATATTTAAGTTTTCATTACAATGAATCGAGTGTAGAATTTCCTGCAAATTCTCTACAAATCTACCTCTAAGAGCTATGTGGAAAATTTGACTGTAGATTTACTTGATAATGCAATATACCAAAGCATGATACTCTAATCTAATTCTACTATCAAACTTGTGGAAGCTTAAAGATCGAGTTGTATCAGCGCTGAACACATATAACCATAAGAAGAATCAATACACATGAAACACACAAAATACTCAAGGGAAAGCCTTCGCTAAAAACCCCACTATCTATATTATCATACAAGGTGGACATAACTTAGGATTACACAAAGCCTTAGCTCTCAGCACTATCATCCTAGATGCTCACAGGAAAAAAAATCTTCACATAAGCCTTCTCCTCTGCCCTCCAAGCTCCTATTTCCTTGCGTAGTTTCTCTTGGGTGATCCTCCTATTACCAAGTGTAACACTGATCACTCACACTAATCTCACACCCTGTAAAATTGTGCAATCCCCCTGTGCATTGATCCTTCTACATGCATCCGTTTCCTTTATAGGAGAAAACATGCAACTGATAGTAACTTGTCCTTGAAATTTAGCTCAACTGGGTCTTTCTCCGAATAGACATGCATGAGTTAATGATGAGAGAATTTTCAGCTATCTAGAGTACACTAGTTGAGTGCATGCATGCACCAACTGATTGATAACTCACAATTAGTTCCTCAAACAGTTTGCAGCTAATTTAACTGGACTTAACTCAGTAAACTGAGCTAACTAATTACAACTCAAATACAACTCAGTCTTATCTCCTTAATTTAAGGGATAACTGTTGCATGACTTCAGAAAGACTTCTAACTTCAATTTCTCCAACTAATTAATCCATAATGAACTAAGACTTATTTCGAAGGAGCTGGTGAGACTAAATTCGACTTTAATTCACAATTTTAATTCAAGGACAAATTAAAATTGAAATATTCCAGATTCTATTTTTATCATTTCTTGTTGCTATTTTCAACATCGAGTTTGCTTACACTCTGTGTAAGTTTCATGGTTGACTTTTAAACTTTTGTTCTAATCTGTTAGGTTGTCTTAGGATAAGATTTGAAATTCGTCATATTTTTAACATTTAAAAATGAAATTACTCATCGTATAATGACTATTTCATTAAGGTGTTCATTCTTTAAATTTTTTTAGTCATAAATTTTCCCATAATGTCATGGTTGAAAATTGTCAAAATTTTAATGTTTTTTGGCATTCTAGTATTCTAACATCAACAATTTTTTTTTTAAGGATGTTTTTTATGTTTTTTTTCGGTTTCTTCCTAGAGTTCTGGTTTTGAGTTTACAGTTCCCTTTTCAAAGTCTACAATATTAGGTGTTGTCACAACTAGCTTGAGAGAGCATTAAGCCTTCTTGATGATTCTCAGATGAAGTTAAAGAGACCTTGATCATATATTCATTCATGAACTTAGCTACTATGTTTATCATATGTTCCATGAAATGCCTATCAAGTATTAGGCATGTCTTGGATAAGATCTACTTCTAGTATTGGTTGTTTAGATTTGTGATTATTGTAGATTTGATTCTAGAATGTTCAAGGTTATTCTAGGGAGTGGCTTGTAGGTCAGCCCTATGATGGAAAACATTACTTCACCAAGCTAAATTTTCGTTCAGAATACAATCAAATTAGAATGAGTACAAAAGAAATTTCGAAAACAACATTTAGAACTCATGAAGTTCATTATGAATTTTTGGTCATGCCCTTTGGCATTTCTAGTGAATCTTCCGCATTTTAAGGTTTAATGAATTCCACTTTCAAACCCTTCCTTAGAAGCCGTGTGTTAATATTTTTTGATGATATACTAATATACAACAAGTCTTGGAAATATCATGTTCAACATGTTGATAAGGTGCTCAAATTATTGGAGGAGAAACAATTGTACGAAAAACTCCCTAAATGTTTCTTTGGAATACAATAAGTGGAATATTGGGGTCGTACCCCAATACAATTAAAGTTATCAATCAATGGAAAACCCCCACAAACATAAGGCATATGTGATGATTTCTGAGGCTAACAAGGTATTATCACAAGTTTGTTAAGAATTATGGAAAGATAGTACTACCTCTAACAACATTATTGAAGAAAGATGCATTATTTTGGACTCCAAAACAAACTAAGGCCTTTGAGCATATTAAAGAGCTAATGTGTTGAGCTCTAGTAGTAGCTACACCAAAATTAAGAAAAAAAAATTATTGTGTAAAATAATGCCTTGAGAAATGGAATTGGTGTTGTTTTAATGAAAGAAGTAAGCCCCATTACTTTTGAAAGTCATCCAATCAAGGGAAAATATTTACAAAAACGTATTTATGAGAAGGAAATGTTGGCAATGCTACATGCACTAAAGAAATGATGTCGTTAGCTAATGGGAAGACAATTTAAGGTAAAATAGATCATATTAGTCTTAAATACTTCTTGGAACAAGGATTATCTTCATAAGAGTACCAAAAATGGGTCACAAAGATGTTGGCTTTTGGCTTTGAATTCATCTACAAGAAAGGGAAGGAAAATTATATTACAGATGCACTCTCAAGAAGGGATGACGATGTGAAAGAATTTCTTTTTGCCATTTTATTATCCAAATTGATTGGATAACTGAAGAAAGTGAGCAATTAATCAATGATGAAGAGGTATGGACACACATTCAAAATTTGCATCAAGATCCTAGTGCATTTTATTCATTTATTTGGAAAAATTATGCACAGTGGTACAAAGATCGCTTATATCTATGTAGGAACTCTAAACTTAAACAAAAATTTCTTTTGGAATTTCAAACCTCCTATAGGAGAGAACTGGGGATTTTTAAAAACATACCACAGGGTCAAGAAGTCATTTTTTTGCGATGGCCTTAAATATTATATTTAGAAGTTTGGCACAGAATGTTTGGTTTACCAATAAAATAAAGTTCAGACATTTAAGGCCCCTAGTATTTTACATCCATTATCGATTCCAATTCAACGTTGGAAAGAGGCCTCAGTGGATATTATCATATGTTTACCCAACTCTGAAGGAAAGGATGTGATCTGGTGGTAGTTGATAAACTTACCAAGTATGCGAACTTTTCTGCACTATCTCATCCTTTCAAAGCTAGTACAATCGTTACTGCGTTTATGGAAATAGTCCAAAATATGCATGGAAACCCGAAGATTATTGTAAGTGATAAAGATCCCATTTTCATTAGATATTTTTGGACTAAATTATTTTCTTGTCTTGGTACTCAATTAACTCATAGTTCATCTTATCATCCTCAATCTGATGGGAAAATTGAGATAGTGAATAAATGTTTGGAACGCTATCTTTGTTTCTTTATATATGATAAACAACCGTAAAGGATCAAGTGGTTACCCTTGAAAAAATGGTTTTATAACACTTCCCCCCATATTGCAGCAAACATGACCCCATTTATGGCGTTTTATGGATATTATCCACCCTCCATCACATCATCATTAGATAAATTTTAAGGTAAAAAATTGGTGTCAAAAAAAAAATGTACAAGCAAAATCAACTTTATAAGAACTAATAGGATTGAATATGACAATGTCAACCATGGCTGATGGTTCACCATTTTTGGAATAAAAAAGTAAAAAGATTTATAAATTATAAATTATAAAACTACCTTTTCAACTTGTATTTACCCAGATTTTGAGTGGGAGCACTCAGTGGATGTTGAATTTAATTTCTCATCCAAGGAATTCCCATGTTTCATCCTTTCAATGTACCCCACTACAAGAAAAATGAGAAATACACGAAAAACATGATTGTAATCATGTTTTTCATGTATTTTTCATTTTTCCTGTAGTATAGTCTATCAAAGTATGAAACATGAGTACTCCTTAGATGATGAATTATATTTTCCATCCAACAAATGCTCTCTCTTGAAATTTGAGTAAAATCATGGGGAGAAAAGTTGAAAATATAAGTTGAAAAAGTAGTTTTTTCTTTTTTCACTCTAGAATTTGATAATGTAATCTAATATTGTTTTATTATCTCCACTCTTATTTTACAATATTCCTTAGGAGGCCCATTTTAACCTCAAAATGTCTCTAATGTATTTAAGAGATAATTTTACAGTTCAAGTAACGAGATCACATCGAGCATCAACAATAAGTTCTCCATCTCTTAAAGGATAAATGGACTTTAACACAATTGAATGAAAAAATAGGAAAATCAACATCGTAGTGAAAGAAATTTTGATGTGGGTGACTAGGTATGTTTAATACTAAAACCATAGAAAAAATTCCTCTCAAGTTTATGGACCTTACAAGGTGTTGCAAAAGATTGGTATAATGGCATAAAAGTTGGAGTTGCCGACATCTTCACAAGTACACCCAGTTTTCGATGTTTTATGTTTAAATAAGATTATATGTGACAAGTTCCATGTTGAAACTATGTTTCCAAAACTTGATGAGGAAGGATAAATCATATTGGATCTTGAAACAATCGTAGAAACAAGATTCTGACAACTACAAAACATATCAATTTTAGAGTATTTCATTAAGTGGAAGAACTTACCTGTTGAATACTCCACATGGGAGTGTGAGTATTTTATTTAGAAGCATGAAAAACTACTCAAGTGTTGAGGAAAACACTTTTTTGAAGGAGAGGTTCATATTAGGTCCCCATAATACAAGTTTAGCGCTCATGTTGTTATTGTTGTGCCCCATAGAAGCCCATTATTCTTATTGTTGTGCCCTTAGATTATTATTGTTATGTAGGACCTAATCATATTATGGACCTTTATAATCCTATATATACCGAGGATTTCTTGTCATTTGAATCAATAATTATATATTTATCTCATGTAAAAGTGGGTTTCCCCCTTAAAGAGGACTACTTTCAAGTCATTGATCTATCTTTTCTTCTATTTTGTGATCTAGTTATAGAACAATTTTCTCTCGAAAGGGTTTCTGAGGTCATATATTATGTGAACCATGGTTTGTTAATTTTTATTTCATTGTTCTCTACATTATGCATAAACTTATTTTACATGCATACAAAATTAATCATAATATGTAGATATAGAAACCTAAACAAAAACAAATCCCTTATAGTGTATATTTTGACCTTTAAATATATCTTTATTAGATCCATTATGATGGACTATCCAACAAAATTTCCAAGGTAGTTTATGGATCATATTGGTATCAGAGAAAGGTTTCTTTAGGTGTATTATGGATATTTGTAGGGGATCTAGATCGGCTAGGCTAAAAGTCCTAAAACCCTAAGCATCGCTGACGAATCTGTGAATGATCCTTGTGATCCTAGAGAGGCAAGGTATTCATGGTTGGAAGCACAAGTTTCAGATATAAGTTGTAATATGAATTTCCTGATGTCAACCTTGAGAAATAAGCTCAAGATATTTAGAGAATATGGGGTTTGTAATGGAGAGGATAGATTAGAGGGGTGATTAGGAGATCAAGAAGAAATAAAGCACCAACCTAAGAATGGACACAAAAAGGATCAACCGAGTTCAAGTGTCATGAATAATTCATAGTCCTATTCTAAATGGAAGAAAAGGTTGATATAAATCCATACCAAGGTGAGATCAGTGCTTTGAAGTTAAATCACTTCCTTCAACAATTAGAGTTTTATTTTAGTGTCCATCATGTTGAAGAAAACCATAATATTTCATTTTCACAACTGAAATTAGAGGGTCACACCCTCACTAGATGGGAAAGCCACATAGAGACACTGAGGTTGGATGAAAAACCTATATTGACCAAGTGGGAGGACTTCAAAACCCTCATAAAGTAACATTTTTACCCTATTAGCCATCTGTAGGACCATTGCATCTAATGACACTACTTCAGGAAAAAGAACGCACAAAGAATATAAGAGTACAACACCGTCTTAAAAAGCATGGGCATAATATTATGTATCTTTCTAAAGAACTTAGATGTAATCCTCAAGTATGTGGGGTGTCTACACAACCATTTATGAAAGCAAGTGATGTTGTTCAAGCCTATATCAATTGACAAGGCTTGTGTACAGGCACATTTTCTGGAAAACATATGCTTGAAGAAAGGTAAATCAAGTGGATCCAAGAAAAAGGAGAAACATGATGCTTCTAAGTAGGGTAGAAGAAGTTGAAAGGGGGAAAGATAAAAAGATGAAAACAACAACACACTAGTGCAAAGATCCCAAAATCCACTACAACCACCAAAATATTGAAAACCATGGAGAGGATAAGTCATGGAAGTTGCATCTACATATTAACCCAATGAAAAAAAACAAATACAATAATAAGAATAATATCATGGCCACTGCTTTGAGCAACCAGGTTGAAAGAAACGTGCACGTAGATAAGAGTATTGTTTGTATATTAGTGGAAAAGGATATGAATCTGAGTATCTTTCAGTAATGGAAGAAAAATAAATGACCAACCTCTTCCAGATAAAGATACAGGTCAATAAGACAAACATTGATGCTTTATTTGACTTAGGATCCCAAGCGAATTTCATTGCACTATAGATGTTCAAGAAATTGGAATCAAAGGTTTGTGACCATCAGAGCCTATATCCATTCACGAGCGCTTCAATGGGGAACAAATATCATACTATGTGCATTCATATTGGGGGATATATATAAAATTACATAACATATTGACCATAATAGGGGGTAAAAGGTTTTTATATTGGTAGGTATAAAAAATGGAGCTCGGAGTTAATGAAAAAATATAAAGGGGTATACAAAATGTTAATTAAAAAGTGGATACCTACAATATCTACTGAAAATAGGGGTTTTTAAATTGGGAAGGTGTATTGGGTTTGTATTGGTAGGGGTTTAAATAATGTATTTTTTAGAGGCATCTTCCAATATGTAGTCAAATTAAGTGTATTGTTTAGTATGCCATGAACGCATGTGATACGTTTGAGGTTCATTGAGTGAAGGCCCCATGTATCCACTAGGATGGGTAAATAAGGATGCAGAGTTCAAGGTAACGAAATAGTGAAAAATAAGATTTTCCATCAATGTTGATTTTATTGATAAAGTAGAACTAGATGCATCTCCCCTTGATGTGTGTGGAGTCATGATTGGAAATCCTCACATGTACATGTGAGAAGCAATATCCATGCAAAGAGTGAACTATTACTCGCTTGTCAAGGATGGAAAATCATTTACCATCAATGTGCATAAAGGAAAGTTGAAGATTTTGTTGGTAAGTTCCAACCAAGTGAAGAAATTCATTACTTCCAACAAGAAATATGTCTTATTATTTCTAAGTGAAAATTAACCTATAGAAGACTCTATAAGAGGAAAGGAATGCTTGGAGTAGTGTAATGGGAAACATAAATATAAACCAGAATAGTTGATATAGGCATATAGGGATGTGTTTTAAGAGCCTAAAGGGTTACCACCCATGAAATAAGTCGAGCATGAGGTCCAATTATTGTCGGAATCCCCATTTCTAAACATTGGGTTGTACAAGTTTGTTATAAAAGAAAGTGAGGTGAAGAAACATTTGTAGTAGCTACTGGAACAGGGTGTCATTTGACAATGTATGTCACCATATGGGTCATCCATCATCATTTTTCCAAAGAAGGATGGGACTTAGCAAACATGTACTGATTATAGGGTGTTGAACAAAATCATGCTCAAGAATAGGTAACCCCTACCTAGGATAGCTTATTTGTTTGTTTAGTTGGAGCAAGTGAAATACTTTGCAAACCTAGACATAAAGTCTAAATATCACCAAGTTTGGTTTAGAGAAGAATATATGTGAAATAATTCGCTCAAAACTAGACGAAGTTTGTATGAGTGGTTAGTCATGCCATTTGGCCTGTGTAGTGCCACCACCTATGTTTATGAGATTAATGAATGATATATTGCTCTCTTTTATATATTCATTTTTTCTTCTATTTGGATGATAAACTAGTGTACAATGCTACTTGCGAGGAGCACATCTCACATCTAACGTAGCTGTTGGTGACATTGAACAAGCACCAACTGCTAGAAAATAAGAATAAGTGTGAGTTTACACAATAGTCTTTGGTGTATCTATGGTATGTGATAGCTGGAGGATATTTGAAGGTATATCCTCCCATGATGGAGGCCATCATGAAATAGACAATGCTTATTAATGTTTCTGTTGGACACCTAATCCTCTAAGGGTTGGTGTGGAAGTTTAATAGACTAACGAAGTCCAAGAGACCTTGGGATGTGGAACCCAACGGTCAAACCATGTACTATAAATGTATATCATTAGTTAATAATAGAGGTACTCTCCTATTTATCCTTAATATTCTATTGCTGCCATGTGTGTGTTCAACATGGTATTAGAGCGGGTGATTTCCTACCCTGCTCAAGTATGAGCCACTTGTTTATGTGAGGTTGTTTCTTTGTGGCCATTCTATACATATCAGCCTTGTACCACTATTCTAGACTACCATTTCTGTAAAATATCTGTTGTTGAATGAGTTTGGAAAGAGCTAAATGTTATAACAAACCCATAATTTCATGAACCATCTTAATACGCTTTCCAGATTATATCTAGACCGGTCAGAACACAGGTCTCAAATTAGTTTTATATAGAGTAACTCCTTCAACATTTCTATTCCTGTTATATACATTATTTCTTTGTGTGTTAATTGAAGTTCAATGTTTATATGCTAAATTATAGTATTATTCCTATAGTAAATGTCAGTTGTATTTATATATCCATTGAGATTATTCTGAGCATTATATCATCTAGTTCATAGCTAGTTCATAGCTGCTCCAATTTGAGTTTGGTTTGGAAATGACTTGTCATATGGTCAAATTTAGGGCTATGCCATCTAAGCCTATCTGTCTATTACTGTTAAGGAAGCCTTGAATTTTTCCTTTGGTAATGGCAAGCATTCATTTTGAATACGTAAGTGTACCTACACTCGAAAAGGCATGTTCAAAGTCTTGAATACTTGTCTGTTTCAGTCTTCTATTCTATTTCGATTCATTCCCATTCCAATTCCAATGGCATACATGAATCACTAGCCATGCATTATAAGCAGAAACTCTAGTACATCATTATTGTGTGTTCGAAGGTTGGTCCATTCAAATTTGATTGAGAATTTTATTCTCTACACATTGTATTGAATGTTTGTGTTGACACATTCACCATAGCCCCAACTCGAACATCAAGTCATTGCCTGGAGGTGTTGTGCAAGAAGGGTGTTTGTGTGAATGAATGAGAATCATCCTCAGCCTATGCATTTTCAGCTCCGCTAAAGTGAACCACCACTCGTGGCTCTCCAAACCACTTGTCTAAACTAAGATTTGGTGTTGTGTGTCAGACTTGACTTGTGGCATTGTCTGTCGGGCTTGATTATATCATTGCTCGCTCCTCTGTGGTATTACCTCATTCACACTTTGGTCCCTACCACTTCGGTTCACACTCTGGTATCAGACCTCTTCCAAACCACGACTCCAATATAAACTGACAAAGGTGTTAAATTTATAGCAGAACAGAGGAAAACCCGACAATTTTGAGTCAAAAGCTGAAGGGGAGCAATATCTGTCTGATTGATAGATCGACAGATCTAATGGTCATTGCATGGAAAAGGCGCGCGAAAGATAACCAGTGAAAAAGGTGGTCTTCGGATAGGAAACGGTAGGGATCATAAAAGGTGGTAAGCGGTAATCTCGTGAGTCCACCCAATTCCACTCACCATTCGACACGTAGCCACTTGAGGAGAGAGAAAAACCACCCATTTAAGATGGGTAATTGTCACGCAAGTTTTCCTTCGGAAATTGCAAAAGACCGTTGGATCCTCTGAGTGCAGATCTACGAAAGAGGATGGTCGTGCAAGTTTTAATTATCGCAGAAAGGATATCAACCTTCATATGGTGGTGTTAAAATCTGTGGTGGAGAATGAACCAGATAAAATTAAACCTCAAGAACTGTGCGAAAGCTGCAGATTGGTGAAAAGGTAAGTTTACGTGTATTCTTCTATTGGTTGATTGACCAGGTTCTTTGGGAATTAAAATGCATAGTCCTTGTACATGGTGCTTTGCAGTCTCCATATACAAAGAACTCCGATATACATTATACCTCCATGGTCTCTGCTTCAAACTTTTGGTATCCATTAAACACTGCTCCGTCCATCAAGTCTACGAAGGCTACTAAACCAGCTACCCCAACAAAGAAGTCAACTACAAAGAAGATTGTTCCTGGCTATATACATTAATGTTGTCGAGGTATATATGCTATTGATAAGTTGAACGTTGTTGTTATAACAAAATTTGTAGAGATAATGTAATGTTTTCCATTGTATTGTTTCAATTGCGCTTCGATCATAATAACACCGTCTGACATGATATAACATCTAAAGGCCAGCAGGGTTGACAAGTGGATGTGAAATCTTTGAAGTTTCTCAACATTGGCATGAGCATTTTAATGTTGAGCATTGACCATTTCATAAGATAATCCCCTTAGTGTTTTATTATTCAAAATTGAGTGCAGACAATTGAAATTCCATGGCCTACTTTCAATGCATTGAAGGCTATTGTGCATGGGTCTTATATGTTGTATGGTAGATGAAATATAGAAGCTAATGTCATGTCTGTTAGGGTCTTGTTATTGCTAGAAAAGAAGAGCATGTGGGTTGGAAACCTCTCAAGATGGACATTTTGTTAAGACAGTAATATTGGGATTTCTACGTAGAAATTGAGGCACAAGACACTTTGAAGTGAGAACATGAGCAGACATCAATACAAATTAATTCATGTTGGCAAATTAATTTTCTAAAACCATTATTATTTCTACAAGTGCATTTTTGGTTTGATTGTTTGGAAAATGGATAAAATTGGTGAAGTATTAAAGTTGTTAAATACTGTAATACACTCCACAGTTCATTATACTGTGAAAATCAATAAGAATATTCTCTGTGCTATTGAAACCTATTTGCAGTATACATAAGAGAGGATAGAATTTTTGGAGCTTGAATGTTAGTTACAATAAGAAGAATTAAAATAGAGGAGTCATCATTATAAACATGTTTCCATTCAGAACAATGAAATATACTCCCATAAGCAGCAACTTGATTCAGATACAATGCCCAATAAAGCACCAAGGTTACATGCAGATGCAAAAATTCAATCTGCATTTCGCAAGCCCATCTTCAGAACTTGGGAAGAACTTGTCCACAACAAGCACAAAATAGGTCTTGGATATGATAAGGAGGTTTCCTTTCATACTCCAGATTACTCAAAGCCCATCCAGTTTCATAGTGTTGGATTTGTTCCTGACAATTCACCTTTAGTTGTTCAAGATTCTACCACTCTTCGACAACAACAGATTGTGAAATGCCAACATTATGACCGAGTTGGCCATCTGAAAGATCACTGTTTTGATCTTCATCCATGTAAGCGCTATCATAAAACTAGTCATTGTTCAAACAGATGCATCAAAAAAAAGCCTCCGGCAAGAAAAAAATTCATCTTGGATGGATTGCTTCTTGGCAAAGGGCATCAACAATGAAAAATATATTTCAGTCATATGTCTGAACTTGTTTAGAGTATTGAACAGTCTTGTAGTTGATTTTTCTCCATCATCTCACCTGGTATCTAACAGGGGGGAAATGATGGTCATCTAAAAGCTTCGAAGCCACATCAAGTGAGCCTGAGCCACAACTTTCCATACATGATTCAAAATTGTAGCCAAAGACAAAGATGCCCCTTAGCATGCCTTCAATTTGTGACACCTCTTCAAAGAATTGTGGAAACTTCCTCTAGCAGAAGACTTCAACTTCTTGCCAGTTTTGGAAGAGTTCTCAGAATTGCATTAAGCATTCCAAAGTTGTTGGTCATCCTTAAACCATCACAGGTTGAGACTTTGCTTTTTAGGTTGAAGTTCTCCCTTTCATGTGAGGTGATACGTCCCTTTCATGGTTGAATGTTTCCCTCTTCAAAACATCAGAAGCTCTTCCTCTAGTAGAAGACTTGACATTCATGCCAGTGTTTGAAGAGTTCTAAGAACTACGCTAAGCATTCTAGTGTGGGTGGTCATCCTTAAACCACCACCCTTTATACCAACATTTCAAAGAGCACATTTAGCCTAGTTCTACCATGAATTTTTGCACATTTTGTATTACAACTCTCTTCTTGGACTCATACATAACCCTTCAGATTAAGGGGGGGAATGTTGGACACCTAATCCTCTAAGGGTTGGTGTGGAAATCGAATAGACTAGGGAAGTTCAAGAGACCTTGGGATGTGGAACCCAATTGTCACACCATGTACTATAAATGTATATCATTTGTTAATAATAGAGGTACTCTCATGTTTATCCTTAATATTTTATTGCTACCATGTGTGTGTTCAATAGTTTACAAGGTTAGGAGTTCTGTTTAGGACGTTGATCCAAATGGATCCAAGAGAACTCTCTAAGTCTTCATGAAAATTTAAAAAAATCATTCCCAAGGCCCAAAATCCTTCAAAAGATTGAAAATATCGCAAAAGGGATGCCCTTAGCATGGAGGAGCAAACCTTCAGAATGAAGAAAAGCACTATCGGGAGGCCCAAAACCTCTGAAGTAAATGAAAAAAGAGTAATTGAAGGCGGAACAAGTGATGCACGCTAGTTATCTAATCTGGCCAATCAATGGTCCAAATCGGATGAGTAATTGCAATCAGTGGTAACTGTCAACAGAGATTGGTGCTTAACACATATATATGGCGATGGCGAATGCCACAGTTAATATGGACCGTCAATCAAGCGCGCAGATTGACAACCCATATTAAATCATTGGATCACTATCAAAGGATTGTAGAAGCACTTACAATGGCGCAAGGGTTATTGCAATGAGCAATTGCGATAGATCACATCGCCTCATTGCATCGAAACTGTGTAGAGGAGCGGTTACAATTGGCGGGGGTCATCTGTGATATGCGATATTGCATCGAAACATGGAGCGGGGCCGATATGAATACACCATGTCACAATCAGATGTGATAGAATTATAAAGGAAATTTGATATAATTTCAAGTCCATAACAGAGCCATTTTTAATGTATTTTCATGATTTTTGTTGTATTTCTAAAACACAAAGGGACAGAGCCTTTCGATATGTGATAGCGACCTGTTGGTGAACCTGATAGGGGAATGAATCATATTTAAAGGACTTTGTTGCCTGATACATTGAGTTTGGTAGATTTTCTCTGTTAAAACGTATTTTCACTATAAATAAAGAGTGCGGCTATTACAAGAATTTTAGAGGCCCAAGGCACTATAATGATGTGGAATGGGTGGCCACCTCCTCTGCATGCGTTAAGAAATAATGGTATAATGATGGCAGAGGTATTCAAAGTGTTCAAAGGATGGGGAGACCAATATTCGAGGATATTAAAGGAACAAGCAGCGCGATTGGCTTTAAAAGCCACAGAAAGAGAGCAAACAGCGAGGCAGTGTTACAAGCAAATGCAAGATAGACTTAGCACAGAGATTGAGAGCTGTGAGGGGGTCTGTGTACTCAGAGGAAGTTTGAGGGGTTTGAGTGAGGCTCTTGTAAATGCATCTATTGTGTGTGAGGCTCAAACTGAGCTCACTATTGTAAAAACTTTGTTTCAAGACTTAATAGAGAGACCACCACTAAAGGCTGGACTAGGAGATGTAGCATAGGAGTATTGGGTGAACTCCTTATTAAATCTGTTGTGTTTTTATGCGTTTGTCTATTATGGTCTTTTACAGATTAAAATTCTATGTATTTCACAATATGATCGATCAATTGAATAAAATAGCATAGGCACATCCACGCACACGAGTCTATAATACCTTATTACTTGTCTTAGATCTCATTATCAGATCAAGTGGTATCAGGGCTTTAGGTTGCTAAGGTTAGACAAGCTTGTGTTGGATTGTTAGTGAATGATAACTAGATCAAAGCTTAAATTAGGAGAAGGAGGATTGGTTGAGACTAACACAGAAATTGGTAGAGTCTATCCTAAGAGGAAAATGTCAGAAGAAATTCCCTTGGAATCAGACTCTCAGTTCATGGACAGTTTCATGACCATGAGAGCCATGGTAGAATAAATGTATAGAGAATTTAAGAAAGGTCAAAGTGAAGATTCTTGCACTTCCAAACAAGAAAAAGGAATAGATGAATCTCTTATAGATGGCCATTCTGAAGGCAAAGGGAAAGGAAAAGAGGTTCCTCTATCCACACCTCCTGATAGCCCTGAAAATAAAAAGAAGAAAACATGTTTAATTAAATTAGATGTTAAATTTGATTTTACTATTTATGATGGAGAGTTGAATCCAGAGAAGCTGGATAACTGGATTAGATAGATTGATGTGTATTGCAGGGTGCAGAATATTGATTCATATAGGAGTAAAATTTAGCTGGCCAACATATGCCTTTGAGGAACTACCTTAGTATGGCGAGAAGGCAGAACACAAGCTGACTTGAAGAATCTTGGTAAAATTCTCTATGTCTAGAGTGGATTTGTTTCTTCAATTAAAAAACAATTACATCCACTAGCATCTTCAATTAAAAAACAATTAAAATTCTGAAGCATCTACTAGTAATTCTGCCCAAACTATTGATAGTGAAGAAAATGAGAGAAGAAGACATGAGCTTTTTCACATTAGAGTTATTTCCAAGCATCAAAAGATTGATAATTTGTCTGATAATGGCTCACAAGTAAACTTAATTTCCGAAGCAATTGTAAAGAAATTGGGACTACTAACCACACCTCACAAGAATCCATATTCATTAGGTTGGGTATGTGGTAAAGCAAAACTACAAGTGACTAGACAATGAAAACATAGGTTTTCTTTTGGGTCATCATTTGTGGATGAGGTTGAGTTAGATATTGTTCCCTTGGATATATGTGCAACTGTTTTAGGAAGTCCTTACTTATATGATAGAAAAGCCATATTCTATAGAGCTGAAAACAAGTATCAACTTGTTAAAGATGGAATTGAATATATTGTAAGAGCTCATAAACTCATGAATAATTATACTCTCATAAACTTAGGGTAGATGAAAACAATTGTAAATTCATGCAAGTAGTTTTTACTGATGGTTGTAAAGGAAAAGGAACCTGATAAAACTAATGTATTTGAATGCTATGACTCTAAACAGCAAGTTGATTTAGGAAAATTTGTTTTAGAATATGTTATCTTATTTCAAGAACCTAAAGGGATGCCACCAAAAAGGGAAATTGTACATGATATTAATTTGCAGCAAGATGCTCCATTGCCTAACATTGAAATGTACAGGTTATCTGCTTTAGAGAATGTAGAAATCAAGAAGCAGGTACAGGAGCTACTCGAGAAAGGGTTCATAAGACCAAGCACATCACCATGCGGATCTACAATAGTGTTGGTGAGAAAGAAGGATGGTTTGTGGAGGATGTGCATTGATTACCGAGCACTGAATAAAATAACGATAAAGAATTTTTATCCCCTTCCTCACATTGATGATCTATTGGATCAGTTGAAAGAAGCTATTTGCTTTTCCAAGTTGGACCTATGTAGTGGTTACCATCAGGTCAGAGTAGCAGAGCAAGATTCATGGAAGACTACTTTCAAAATGAAGTAAGGGCTGCATGAATGGCTAGTTATACCTTTTGGCTTAACTAATGTTGCTTCCACTTTCATGACAGTAATGAATGATTTACTCAGGCATTTTATTGATCATTTTTTAATTTTATATTTGGATGACATTCTTGTATTTAGTAAAACATGGGAAGAACATTTGAAGCATGTGAAGCAGACTCTAGACATTTTAAAAAAGGAAAATCTCTATGTTAAATTATCAAAATGTGAATTTCGTAAAACATATTTGAATTATTTGGGTCATATCATAGGGGGTAGTGAATTGAAGATAGATCCCTCTAAGGTTGTTGTCATTATAAACTGGCCTAAACCCAAGTCTGCTACAGAAGTTAGAAGCTTCTTAGGGGTAACAAAATGTTGGAGAAAGTTTATTGCTAAATTTTCCTTAATTGCAGCTCCCTTACATGCTTTGATAGGATTGAACAAGGTGTTTCAAAGGGGAGGTAAACAGCAGAAAGCGTTTGACACCTTGAAAGAAAAAATTAGTACAACACCAATACTAGCATTGCCAAATATTCAACAAACATTTGAGATTGAAACAAATTCCAGTAACTATGCCATGGGAGAAGTGTTGATGAAACATGGTAAACGCATATGCTACCATCCTGAGAATTTAATTCTGCAGTAGTTAATTATCCTACATATGATAAAGAATTGCATGCATTAGTTTAGAGTGTGAAGAAGTGGAAACATTACTTAATGGGAAAAAAAACAATAATACATACCGATCATCAGGCACTTCAATATTTACACTGAAAAACTAAGTTGTAACAATCAAGACACTATAGGTGGATCGATTTCCTACAACAATTTCATTTATTCATCAGATATAAAAAGGACATACACAATAAAGATGCAGATATGTTGTCCATACCAATTATAAATGCATCTACTATACTTAAGCATAACTCAGTGATGCATGAAAGCTACATTGAACAATATTCTCAAGATATAGACTTTTAAGATGTATATGCAGCTTTAAGTAATGGAAAAAAAGAAGAGGAATTTTATTACTATGTTAAGGACCAACTCTTGTATCATTTGGGAAAGCTATGCATTCCACAAATAGAGAGAATTAATACAATTAGGGAAGCACATACCTCTCTGATATCAAGTCATTTTGGGGTAAGTAAAACAATTGCATAGCTACAAAGATACTACTATTGGCGAAGAATACATGAAACAATTTCCAGATATGTAAGAGGGTGTACCATATGTGCTAAAGGTAAGCTCAGCAATAGAAAACTAGGCTTGTACACTCCACTACCAGTCCCATCCCATTCTTGGGAAAGTGTTTCCATGGACTTTGTTGGGGGACTGCCAAAATTTAGAAAGGGACATGACTATTTATATGTTATTGTGGACAGGTTCAGCAAAATGTGGATTTTCATACCTTGTAATAAGCATATTACAACTAAACAAATAGCGAAATTGTTCTTTTAGCATGTCTGGTGAATTTTGGGTTACCCACTTCCATAGTATCTGATCGAGACTCCCGATTTGTTGGGAAGTTTTGGTCAAGTCTGTGGGAATTAATGGACACCATAATGAAGAAAATAATAGCCTCTCATCCACAGAAAGGTGGCCAAACAGAGGTACTCAACAGGACAATGATCTAGTTTCTCAAGGGTTATTGCAACAAGCATCCCAAGCTTTGGGATGAACACTTATGTTATGTGTAACACATTTACAACCATGCTAAACATTCTTCTACATAGAGATCTCCTTTTGAGACTTGTTTTTGTTTTATACCAAGGTTTCCCTTGGATTTTGTCTTTGAAAAACACATAGCAGTTGCTAGATAGAGTGATGTGGACAAAGCAACTAGATTCATTGAACAGATCCAAGAAATTCACCAAGTAGTGTAGGAACAACTAGAAAAGAGCCAAGCCAAATACAAGGCAAGGCATGATAAGCACTGGGTGGAGAAAAGCTTCCAAGTTGGTGACCAAGTCTGGCTGTATATCAACAAGGAAATAATGCAAGGTGAAGGAAAGAAGATGAAGCTAATAAGGTGTGGGCCTTTTAAGGTACTTGAGAAAATTGGTGAGAATGCTTTCCACCTTGATCTGCTAGCATACATGCACATCTATTGAGTATTAAATACATAAAATTTAGGACTGTTTGAAGCTTCATTAATTGAAGATCCTAAAGAGTAAAAGAGTAAATTCAATTGCCTTCCATTGATGATCTACTGCCTGAATACCTCAATGAGCTACAAAAAGATATAGTTTTGGACAGGAAGGTGAGGACAACACCTAGAGGAGATGTTGACTACTTAAGGATTGGACTCAAAAGTTCATAACCCAACAATGAAAAATGGAGAGAGATTGCAGAAGTGAGGAAATTGTATCCTCATTTGATTGATGCTTGAAAACCAACTTTTGGTGGTCCAAAAGCCTTTTTCAGTGGGAAGACGTGATCCAAATGTATCGGAGAGAAATCTCTAATTCTTCATGAAAATTTTAAAAATCATTCCCAAGGTCAAAATCCTTTAAAGGATCGAAAATATCACAAAAGGGATGCCCTTAACAGGGTAGGGAAAACCTTCAAAATGAAGAAAAACACTATCGAGATGCCAAAACCCGTGAAATCAATGAAAAAAATAGAGTAATTGAAGGAAGAACAAATCATGCATAGTAGCCTTCCGATCTGGCCAATCAACGATCCAGATCAGATCAGTAATTGCAATCGGTAGTAACTCTTAGCAGAGTTCAGTGCTTAACACATATATATGGTGATAGCAAATGATGGAGTTGATATGGATCGTCGATCAAGTGCAAAGATCGACAACCCATATTACATCGCCAGATAACTATCGAACGATTGTGAAAGCACTTACAATGGCACAAGGGTTATTGTGATGAGCGATTACGATATATCGCATCACTGCATCGCGTCGGAACTATCTAGAGGAGTGGTCACAATTTGGGGGGTCATGTGCGATATGCTATGTCGTGTCGGAACATGGAGCGGGCTGATATTAATACACCATGAGACAACTAGATGCAATAGAATTATAAAGTAAATTTTATATAATTTCAAGAGTGTAACAGAGCCATTTTCATGTATTTTCATGATTTTCATTGTACTTCCAAAACATAAAGGGACAGAGGCTTCCGATTTGCGATAGCGATCTGTGGGCTGACCTGATGGGGGAATAAATAATATTTAAAGGACTCTAAAGTCTGTTATATTGAGTTTGGAGGATTTTCTCTATTAAAACGTATTTTCACTGTGAAAACAAAGCGTGGCCATTAAAGTTGTTTTAGAGGCCTGAGGAACTCTAGCACTGTGGAATGGGTGGCCACCTCCTCTTCATGCATTAAGCAATGATTATATAATGCTGACAGAGGGATTCAAAGCATTTAGACGAAAGGGAGACTAAGAGCCGAGGATATGAAATGAATAGGCAACGCAGTTGGTTTTAAAAGCCATAGAGATAGAGCAAACAGAGAGGTAGTGTTGCAGGCAAATGCGAGACCGAGTTGGCACAGAGATTGAGAGCTATGAGGGAGTCTGTGTACTCAAAGGAAGCTTGAGGGATTCAAGTGAGTCTCTTGTAAATGCATCTATTGTGTGTGAGGCTCAAACTGAGCTCACTGTTGTAAAAACTCTGTTTGAAGAGTTAATAGAGAGGCCACCATTGGAGGTTGGACCAGGAAATGTATCCCAGGAGTATTGGGTGAACTCCTTATTAAATCTGTTATGTTTTTATGTGTTTGTCTATTATAGTCTTTTACTGCTTCAAAGTCTATGTATTTCGCAATTTGATTGACCCATTGCATAAAATAACATAGGCACATCCATGAACATGAGTTTGTAATACGTTATTACCTGTCTTAGATCTCATTATCAAATCATAAGCACAATGCCTAAGGATGCTCATAGCCTCATTTTTAGCAGTACGAGTGACACTTCGTATGACAAAAATAAGTGGAATGAGTTTCAATGGGGAAAGGGCCAGTAGAGGTCATTCGATGAGCTAACGAAGAATATTAGTCAAGCACCAAATTTCGCATTACCAAACTTGCAAGAACCCTTCAAAGTGGAGACAAATGTGAGTGGGTATGCTATGGGAGTGGTCTTGATGCGAGGAGGAAGGCCTATATGTTATTGTTCTGAATTATTTCATGGGAAAGTTCTGAACTACCCTACTTATGACAAGGATATTTATGCCTTGCTGCAATATGTGAAGTGGAAGCACTATCTAATGGGAAATGAGACAATGATCCACACAGATCATTAGCCACCACAGTACCTATAGGCCTAAAGTAAGCTACAACAAACCAAACATTACAAGAGGATGTTGTTTCGAAAACGAATTCCTTTAACGATTAAGTATAATAATGGGAAAACAAAAAAGTTGTATCA
Source organism: Pinus taeda (assembly GCA_000404065.3). Lineage (NCBI taxonomy): Eukaryota > Viridiplantae > Streptophyta > Pinopsida > Pinales > Pinaceae > Pinus > Pinus taeda. The sequence continues at coordinate 375,624 of APFE031455528.1, forward strand.
CATGCTTTCAAGGCCACCTACATCAAATATTACAGCTTTGGGAACTCTAATGAACATGAATCCATTCACCCATGATGCATATAGAGAGGCATATTCATTGGTTGAGGACTCCGAGGAGGTGTTTTACCACCTACAAAACCATATTCATGTGCATCATGGTGACAACATCATTGACTACCATCTCCAAGATGGGTTAATCTACAAGTTGGATACGTTAGGTGTTCCTAAATGTGCACATTTGTATCTAATCAGCGAGGCTTAGACCTCCAAGGTTTTAGGTAACTTTGGTTTAGGGAAGAGAGTGACCAACTTGCATAGGTGGGTCTAGTCACTAATGATGCAAGAAAATGTAGCTAGGTTCATAAGAGGATGCATGATCTATTAACCAACAAGCCTACTAATAGGAAATAAGGTCTATACTATCCCTTACCTGTACCCACACATCCTTAGGAAAGAATTTCCATGAACTTTGTAAGAGTTTTACAAAAAACTAGGAAGGGATATTCATAACTGTTCATGGTAGTTGATAGGTTCAACAATATGTGTGTTTCAATGCCCTTTAAAAAGACTTTCAATGAGAAAGATGTTGAAAATAGCAACAAGAAATGATAAAAATAGAATCTAGTATATTCCAATTTTAATTTATCCTTGAATTAAAATTTGAATTTAATCTCCCCAGCTTCTTGAAAAAAATTAATTAATTCATTATAGATTAATTAGTTGGAAAAAATCAAGCTAGAAGTCTTGTTGAAGTCATGCAACAGTTATCCCTTAAATTAAGGAGATTATCCCTTAAATAAGGAGACAGGGATAAGTTATATTTGAGTTGTAATTAGTTAGCTCAGTTTACTAAGTTAAGTTCAGTTAAATTAGTTCCAAACTATTTGAGGAACTAATTATGAGTTCAGTTAGATAATGCATGCATGCATTCAACTAGTGTACTCGAGCTAACTTAATATTCTCTCATCATTAACTCAAGCATGTCTATTAAGAGAAAGACCCAGTTGGGCTAAATGTCAAGGATAGGTTACTATCAGTTCCTTGTGTTTCCCTATAAAGGAAACTCATCCATGCAATCAAGGTAAGGTTCCTTGAGGATTGTGTAGTTTTACAGGGTGTGAGATCAGTGTGAGAGATCAATGTTACACTTCGCAACAAAAGGATCACCTAGGAGAAATTGTGCAAGGAAATAGGAGGCTTGGAGGGTAGAGGAGAAGGTTTGTGAGAAGCCTTGTTTTCCTGTGAGCATCAAGGACGATTGTACTGAGAGCTAGTTAGCTATGAGAGCTAACGCTTTGTATTATTCTGATATATCTCCATCTCATATGATAATACAGATAATGGAGTTTTTAGCTGAGCCTTTCCCCTGAGTATTTTATCTGTTTCATGTGTATTGATTCTTCTTCTTATTGTTATATGTGTTCAGCTTTGATTCAGCTCAATCTTTTAGCTTCCACAAGTTTGATAGTAGAAGTAGATTATAGTATTGTGCTTTGGTATATTGAATTATTGAGTTAATCTAGAGTCAGATTTTCTACATAGATCTCAGAGGTATATTTGTAGAGAATTTGCAAGAAATTCTACATAGTATCGAAGCCAAGTTTATCCGAGCAGTGAATAGTATATGGAGAGGAGAATTTGAGTTTGAAGTTTAGGGTTTTAGGTGAAAATAAAATTCATATCATACTTAGAAAAAAAAATGAGATGGGACATTATGTGACTAATTGCCCATCGAAGAATTCCAAGAAGGGATCCTGAGAAGGATCAGAAGGTGAGGCATTAGCCTCTTAGTTCGAAATGGACTTTACCCTCATAGCTTGCAAGGTGTCATTGATGATGGGTTGTGGTTGGTATGTTGATGGTGGAGCCTCATTCCACATGACCGATGATACAAGTTTATTTAGTACCTTCGACAATGAAAGTTATAGTGTTTCAGGAGTGGGAAGGGTTGCCTTTTAGAGGGAGCATGGAGCTCATATCACCTTGACACATATGAAGTATGTGTCTGGACTGAAGAAGAACTTGGTATCAGTCGCAATGTTGGAGGACAAAGGCTACGATGTTGTTTTTAATAAGGGAAAGGTTTTCCTTAGGCATCACCACAAGACAGGTGAAACAGATCGGTTCACGAGTTAAGAAACTGTATGCTCTTCAGGTTCAAGATGGATGCAAAGCCTTGAGGAGCAAGGAAAATTTTAGGGACTTGGTGGTTAAGAGGGAAAGTAAATTACCTCTCCACATGCAACATTAGAAGAACTCTCAGACAAATGTGGAGGAGCCACAATTGGAGAAGTGGGTAGAGGGATCACATGCAGCCATACCTCCACATGTGAGGCGGGGCGATGTGAAGTGATAGTCTCAATAAAGATTAAATTGGGTAGGGTCCATTGAGAGGTTTTATCTCATGGATTGTACCTTGCTACGGGAGCCCAAAGTACATATTGGTCGGAGGAATCAGTGGGACTGATGTAGTCAGAGATCAAAGTGACAAAGGCTAGAGCAGTCAGATACTGAAGACCTTAGAGAATTATTAACAAGAGTGAAGAAAGGTAGAGTTAGCCGGAGCACAAATTTTATAGTTGATAGACACAATAACAGTCAGAGGCTTTGATGACAAATGCATTATATTGATTCAGATTGGACATTTTTTTTATTTTTGGAGATTGCTGCAGCAACAACACTAGAGAGAGGTGTTGCATGCAAAACATTCAAAGGGTTTAGGATTAGGATCAAGTTGAATTCCTTTCTTGTTAAGAGGCAGTGTTGAAACTAGCAACAATAAATGATAAAAATAGAATCCAGTATATTCCAATTTTAATTTGTCCTCGAATTAAAATTGAGAGTTAAAATTTGAATTTAGCCTCACCAGCTGCCTGAAAAATAATTAACTAATTCATTATGGATTAATTAGTTGGAGAAATTCAAGCTAGAAGTCTTTCTGAAGTCATGCAACATTTATCCCTTAAATTAAGGAGATTATCCCTTAATTAAGGAGATAAGCATGAGTTATATTTTAGTTGTAATTAGATATCTCAGTTTACTGAGTTAAGTCCAGTTAAATTAGTTCCAAACTATTTGAGGAACTAATTTTGATTTCAGTTAGATAATGCATGCATGCATGTCACTAGCATACTCCAAATAACTAAAGATTCTCTCATCATTAACTCATGCATGTCTATTCAGAGAAAGACCCAGTTGAGCTAAATGTCAAGGACAGGTTACTATCCGTTGCATGTGTGTCCTTATAAAGGAAACTCGTCCATGCATTCAAGGGAAGGTTCCTTGAGGATTGTGCAGTTTTACAGGGTGTGAGATTAGTGTGAGAGATCAGTGTTACACTTGGTAACAAGAGGATCACCTGGGAAAAATTGCGTCAGGAAATAGGAGTCTTGGAGCATAGAGGAGAAGGATTGTGAGAAGCCTTGTTTTCCTATGAGCATCAAGGAGGATTGTACTAAGAGCTGCTTAGCTGTGAGAGCTAAGGATTTATATTATTTTGATACATTTCCACCTTGTATTATAATACATATAGCAGGGTTTTTAACTGAGGCCTTCCCCTGAGTATTTTGTATGTTTCATGTGTATTGATTCTTCTTCTTATGGTTATATGTGTTCAGCTCTGATTCAACTCGATATTTTAGCTTCCGCAAGTTTGATAGTAGAAGTATATTATAGTATTTTGCTTTCGTATATTGCATTATCGAGTTAATCTACAGTCATATTTTCTACATAGACCTTAGAGGTAGATTTGTAGAGCATTTGCAGGAAATTCTACACAACAAGTAACAGACTTGTTCTTTGAATAGACCTAGGATCGCTTTCGTATACCAAGGAGCATAATTTAGACAAGGAAACAAGATTTTTTTAGTGAATTTTGGACTACATTATGGAGTAATATGAACACAAAGTGGAAGAGGTATACAACATTCATCACCAAATAGATGGGTAAGCATAAGTAGTAAACATGAATTTGGTGCCTCTTTTGAGGGGTTATAATCAAAAGCATCCAAAGAGTTGGGTTGAAAATTGGTTTTTCTATAATTTGTAGATTTTGATCAACATTTCAAGCTTGATATCAAAACTTCCTCCAATTTTCAATAATAATTTCAGCTGAAAAGACAATTTCCACGGGAATGTCACGAAATGGCTTGTACAGGAGAAATTATGTTCAGAAAAAGGTTTCAAATTCCTCTAAAGCCTCACGAGGAATAAAATAAAATCGTGGCAAAACCCAAACAATAGCATGAACATATCTAGGATTCCATGGATCTTATTTACACTTTCTATCAAATGTCCAAGATCTTTTTATTTCTATCAAACATAGATGTTGAAGGAAAAAGGGTCTCTTATCACAATGTTGAACAAAAGCATTCTCACATGAAAATTGCAAGCCATCCTTTGAGATTTTCGTAAAAACATTTCTTCCAACATTTAAGGAAACAAATTTCCGACTACAAACAACAAGAGGTAGCTTAAGCAACATATGGCATATTTCTTGTCCTCCAATGTCACGGTCAAAAATTGTTTCTACATGAAACCTTCTATATGAACATAAAGAATTATCCTCGAAACCAATAGAATTTGAAATTATGATAACATATGATGATAACTTTCATAATAAACCATGTTAGACTCGGGAATAATAAACCCAAGCGATTGATGTTATAAGCACAAAGGAACAATAAACCCAAGGGATTAATACTAAAACACCAAGGGATTATGAACCTAAGGGAATAATATTAAACAAAAGGGACTAATAATATAAACCTAATGTATACAAACCCTAAGATAAATATTAAAAATAGTAAAATAAACATCGTTTAATTATTAAACGCTAAGAATTAATATTTTAAACACAAGCTTTTAATAAACCAAATGGATTATTAATATTATAAACTAATAGAACTAACTAACCCACCCATTTTATATTAAAAACCCAATGAATTAGTGAACCCAAGGGATAAATATTAAAAATCAAAGGGATCAAAAATCACAACGGATTGATATTACAAACACAAGAGATTAATAAAGTTGACCATGGTTGATATTATAAACCCAAGCTAATAATAAACCCAGGGAATTATGAGTGCAAGGGAAGAATATTAAACACAAGATACTCATAGTATAAGCCTAACATTGGTAAATCCAAATATACATATTACAAAACCTAAAATAAACATGCTTTATTTTCATGGTGAGACAATCCTTATCACATGCAACATTCACCATGGTTGGATACGATTGATAATGTTTTACCATGATTGATATGGTAAACCTAATGGAATAATAAACCCAAGGGAATAATGTTAACCCCAAGGGACTAATACTATAATCCCAATGTATATAAACCTTAAGACAAATATTATTAACATTAAAATAAACATGACTAACCATCATTGTTTTTCATATTGAGACAATGCTTATGACAATTCCATGTTGGACCATTGTTGACAATGGTTGATATCATAATAAGCCATCGTTGATTGGGGAATAATATACCGAAGCAATTTCTGTTGGAAAATGGTTGATCATGGTCGAACATGGTTGTTTATTATTGACCATTGTTGAATAATATTAAAACCTAGGAATATGAACCCTTAGATAAATAAACTGAAAGGATTGATATTATAAACACAAGGGAATAATAAACCTGAGGGATATAAATTATAAACCCAATGCATATAAACCCTAACATGACTATTATAAACCCTAACTAAACATGGTTGACCATGGTTGATTTCCATATTAGATTAATCTATTGTGATCTTGACATAATCATAAATAGTTGGACAAGTATTTCACCCTTAATATTGGGGTTTTATAAAACCAAGAGATTATTAATATTACAAACCCAAGGCATTAATATTATAAAAATAAACTATTAATAAATGCAAGGGATCAATATACCGAAGGAATCAATAAACCCAACGAGCTAATATTAAAAACCCAAATAATTAATAAACTCAAGGAATTTTGTTTTTAAGGTCATGGGATTAATAAAACCAAGGGATTACGTGATAAACCAAAGGAATTATTAATATTAAAGAATTGAAGAATGAAGAAATCCAAGCATTTGATATTATAAACCTAAGGAATTAATAAACCCAAGGGAAAAATATTAGAAACCCAAGGGTTAAAAAATGGCAAGGGATCAATATTAAACAAATAAGGGATTAATAAAACATAGGAATTAATATTTTAAACCCAAGAGATTGATCAACAGACGTGACTATGAGTATTATAAAAGTAAGGGATAAATAAACCCTAGGGATTGTAAACATAAATAAATTGAAGGGATAAAAATTGTAAACATAAGGGATTAATATTAAACCTTAGGACTACTATTTAAACTTTAATATTGTGGATTAATAAACTAAAGGGAATAAATGATAAAGCAGAGGAATTATTAATATTACAAACTTACACAACAAATAAACCTAATCATTTATTATTATAAACACAAGGAAATAGTAAACTGAACCTAAGCCCTAAATACATGGTATCAATATTATAAACATAAATAATGCTATAACACAAAACAATAATAAAAAACATAAACCAAAAACAATATAAGAACCACATTGCAAACTATAAAGCATTAAAACACGATAAACCATCATCACATAAATAATAACACATTTATATCAATACATTATAAACAATAAATAAATTTTAAGCCATAAATACATTGATATCAATACATGAATGTATTAATACTATAAATCTCAATAATATTGATATAAACACCTAGAACATGAAAGCCCAATAATAACATTATAAATCTAAAAAATATTTTCATTTATGAAAGACATGAACAAAGTGAAGGGATCCACACAAAAGACCACAACAATCACAAATTCAAGAGGAAAAAATAAAATAGTAACAGTTCCATTGGAGCAAACAGACATAAATGCAAACAAGACATCTAAATTTCACACATTGGATTTAATTAAGAACAACATAATATGACATTTTAAGACAAGAGATATACAATTTTCTACATAAAAACAACAAACAACAAGAAGAAAGAAAAATCAATTTCACCAACATTTGAACCACAAAAAGAACATTGAGTCTTAACATATATGTTTTGTTTCCTTTAGATCAAATAATTCCACTACAAAGCTGAACTTGAAACACTCCATAAAAATTCACTTATGGAGTGTCCTGTTCGAAAACACAACCAGACCGATGACAAAAGAAACACCAATTCAAATCAATAGGATAATGATCACGATACTTAATGATTTCCAAACAATTTCTTCTCATTCTCCTCCCAGACTCCTTCTGGTGTACATGTAACAAGTATTTTACACGTGTTTTCATTTCATCTAGCTCACAAATATGATCATCAATAAAAGTAGGATGGAACCCATGTTTTCTATCAAACTTGTTCCCAAGATAGGAAAGAAAACTTATAGCTCCAGTGATATTGCACACTATTCTCGAATAATATATCACATCATTATTGTACATATCTGCATTTGAAAGACAAAAAAACAAAAGCAAAATCGATAAAGACATGTGCAAATAAAGAAGCACACACACATACACAGACACACACACACACAGATATATACATATAATATATATATATATATATATATATATATATATATATATATATACATAAAACATAACACCCCATTTGTATTTATGCTAAAAAATTTAATGTTATAATGTTACATGAAAAAAAATAATCTAGTGTTACATGAACCAAATAATATAAAAATTTCTACAAATATGAGCTTCATTTCACAATACAATAAAAAAAAAAACCTGAAAATAGAATAAAACTATGGCCACTATTCAAAACCTCCATTTTTACATTTCATGATGTAATATGAATCCACAATATTAATATCAATATGAACCAGTTATAAAAATGATTTTAAATGTTTGGTTCATATAACTCATTGTTTATGCTTGAATGGTATTTTTCAAAGAAAAGAACAACAGACACTTTAAAGAAAAAAAAAAGTAAATTTAACAACATGAAAAATGATGTAAACAACTTTCTCACACATTACTATGAATATGATGAATTCATTAATCTCGTAAATATATGAAAATGATTATAATATTAAAACTAAATCAAGAGGACAATAAGAGCAATTCAAAAAACATACTATAAACAAGGTCACAATGTTAATAGTTGTATGCCATAGCGATATGGACTTCAATCAACCCTATTCTTTCTTCCTAATTGTAACATATGCACTATCTTTCCTCTTGGCCCAAATTTGAAAAGAGAAAGGCGGTGCAATGCATAAACTAACTATTGATTTCACTCTTGATATGGTTGTGAAGGTAAGTCCTTGCTTCTCTTTATTCCCAATGTCAACTAACGCTCGTTCTAAATTCAATCCCTATTTTGTGGATTGTAAGAATCCATACCATCTTCAAAGGAATTTTCTTTTGATTTCCTCTTATCGCTGGTGTGATAAGAACAATGTATGGATTTCCTACATCAAATGGAACACCAACATAATTGTAAAAAACAACAGTGGTGAACATAGGAAGTTGAGGTGGCTTAGAGGTATGCTTCTAAAATATATCTTTAACATAACCAAGTGCACTGTTCACCAAGTGAGCTTCAACCCAACTTCGCGGTCCAATTGATCATCATCAACACCAATGATTTCTGAACGCCTTGAATGATCAACAACACATCTTACAATTGGAGAATTTAATGATTTTGACATATGCCTATTAGGGAAGGAGACCAAGTTATTTATTGGAAACACATGAACTACTACATTAAATAAATCTCTTTCTCTAGGTTGTAATCTCATATTAGCTGTGACATAAGAAACTCCCAATCTTCAAGAACATGTTCTACATTTCTTATGTTGTTGAGGACTCTACGAAAACAAGATTTTTTATCATTATTCCCTTGTTGGTGAAATATTGTGTCAAGAGTGACAACAATGTTGAATTTTTTCCACAAGACTTTCCCTATTGTATTACCTACATATAATGGCTTATCTCTCAGAGGAGGCAGTTTGCTAAGGTCACCCACAAGGATGATGGATTTGCCACCAACAGGACAATTCTTTTTCTTTGGAAATGATTCTCGTAATCGAGCATCTATTTGAATAGACAACCTTGATCCTATAAACCCTATTTCATCAATCAATATATTTCTAGCATGTCACATTTCTTCTTTGAATACTGCAAGTGACTACCCTTGTAGTGCTTGCATATATTTAATTGAAATTTTTAGAGCTGAGTGCATTGTTTTTGCATGTATATTAAAAACATCTATTATTATTGGGGAAAGAAGAGGAGAAGGGCTTCCTTCATTACTTGAAGAATTAGAAAGAGCTTAAAAAATACAATGAATAAGGAAAGACTTCCCAGTGCCCACAGTTCTGTTAACAATCATAAGAAGAGCTTCACAAATCTCATATTTAGCAAAGTCCCCTAAAACAATTTCAAAAGCAAGTCGTTATTTTCCCGATAAAGAATCTAGAGATGAAAACATTATGTTTCAAAGATCAACAATATCATCCCTTGATTTTTCATTCCTTATAAAATTAATAGCTTCTTCTGAAATATCATCAGAAATAGTTGTACTTTCCCAGTCAAAGTTTATATCAAAGTCCCTTCGACCAACGGTGTGAAGATCTAAAACATTCACATGATTTGGTGGAATCAAGCGAGAGAAAATCTTCCATTCATGAAAATCATCTTCAAGATTCATTTCCTGGTTAGAAAAATCACCATCTTCTTCATCTTCAATATTTTCTATAATTGATAGATTTCGATCAACATTCCATGCTCGATATTGAAAATTTATCCAATTTTCAATAATAATTTCAGCTGAGAGGACAATTTTTGCAAGAATGTCATGAAATGGCTTGTACAAGAGAAATTTTGTCCATCCAGAGGTTTCCAATTCCTCGGAAACCTCACCAGGAATAGAATAAAACCATAGCCAAACCCTAACAATAGCATAAACATCTCTAGGCTTCCATGGATCTTGTTTACACTTGGTATCAAATGTCCAAGATCTTGTTGTTTCTATCAAATATGGATTTTCAAGGAAAATAGGTCACTTCTAATAATGTTGAACAAAAGTATTCAGAAATGAACATTGCAATCCATCCCTTGAGATTTTCCTAAAAACATTTCTTCCAACATTAAAGTAAACAAATTTTCAACTGTAAACAACACGAGGTAGCTTAAGCAACATATGGCATGTTTCTTGCGCCCCAATATCATGGCCACCAATCATTTCTGCAAAAAAACCTCTATATGCACATAAAGCATGATCCTCAGAGCTAATAGAATTTCAAATTCTAGTTAACATATGATGACAACATCGAATTTTTTTTCTTCTTTTGATGTGTACTTACCAATATATTTCAAGAGAATGTAGTGAGAAAGAATTGGCTGGAAATCAACATTTGCCTATCGCATTGTTAGAAGGTAAATTTTATGAATATTAAACCTATCATCATTTCTTGCTAGCTCATATTTTTTCTCTCCTTAATCAACTATGAACAATCTTGATTCATCACAAAGGTCCCACGGAGCATTGTATCGACATACCAGATGGTGCCCTTTTTGCGCAAACAAGAATGTACAGTACACTTTCTATGGCTTTGGGCACTGTTTAACAATTCTTCGTAATCATTATGAGGATTACAACAGAAAATATGATCAGCATTCAATTGCCAAGGTTCATCCTTAAGGCTTCGTGGAACCATTATGTTGTGACGATGTATGTCACATGGATTCCATGCAATTACATATTTGTCAAAGAATATATTTGCAAGTTGTACATCAAAACCATTTGACCAATCAAGTATTTCCATTTCAGGAGTGCCTTCTAACCATATAAAACCATGGATATGTGTTGAACCTCTATGTTGCCACTCATATCTAAAAAAAATGAAGATATAGTTACTACAAACAATATAAATACAATCATAATAAAAGTTGAAAAGTTATAGAAAACAAATTCAACAACAAAAACCTGTACTAAAAGTCTTTAGCATTAAGATATTTTTGGTTAACTTCCTCTCGAAAAATATTGAATCTATGGTGCATAAATGTGGAAACAATATCATAGTACTGGATAGGATTATCAATTTTCATATGATGTTCATTTAAAGAACAAGAATGTGAATGTATGGGCATGAGGTTATGCAACTCTAGCCACTTTGTGTCAGTTGCGCTCAAAGTAAAAAATAAAGATGGACATCTTAAATGAGTAATCATGTCAGTCAATTCAGCTCGACACTTTTTCCAGTATTCCCTTTTACCTCTCAGAGAAGAACCAAACTGCATAAGATGTTCAACCAACTTATTATCTGGTAAATTAGATAGTTGGTGATACAACTCTTCAATTGTTGCAGCTGAGTTATCATGTAAATATTTCTTTGAAAAAAATGCAGTAGTTGCTTCTTTCTGATGTCGCATTATCATGTTCAATAGGTAATATCGAAAATGAGGATGGCTTCCAAATCTCTAATCATAGTACCTAAGAAGATGCAATGCATACTCATGAAGTTCAAGACTACAAATACATGGTGGCAAGCAATCAACATCACCAGTGGGGAACAATGTTGGGAATGACATTTCAAATAACCCCTCTATATTATATTCATTCACTATAGAGGTTTTGATACTAGGCCAATCCATGTCTTGAACATGTTAAGAATCAACATTAGCGAGACATGCACTAATTTCTTCCACTTCTCTTCACTCGTTCAGTAGGCGAGCAACGAAAGAATAAGGACGAGAGGGAAAATGCTCAGTAGGAAACTGCTCATTATTAGTTTCACTGATCTCAAATTATTCAATATCACAACCAGCAAATTTAAACCTCAAGGAGACATATGTTGATCTCTCGAGAAGTGAATACATTGAATCATACTCAATTACAACATCTCAATAATATTGATCATGTTGGATTTTGAAATGCAATGCAACCGTCACTCGAGATCTTTTGACATAACATTCATAATATCTACACTAAGAGACATGTATCCTGACAACTAGAAAGTCAATATCTTCAACATGTTGGGGAATACTTTTTACAATTGTAGAAATATCTTGAGGAAAACTAAGTGTATGATCACTATACTTATATTTCCCACCTCGAGCATGTGTCACTTGCAAAATAGGATTCAAACATGCTATTAACATTTGTTCAACTTGAGTAAGAACTCTTAAAATATGAGGTTACTCATGAGGATCCATGTTATTATATTGACAAAAATGATGGGCTACTCTTTCACTCTAACATCATCTACCAAAAGGTCCTTCAGAATGTCTAAAAACTTGGATTCTAGGACACGATTCTTGGAAAATGTTGCACATTTGGACAACTAGAAAGCTATCTATATTTGATCAAAATATTTTATCCACTGCAATCATGTTTCATCAAAATGAAAATGATCTCTACTAGCCCAACCATGTTGAAAACCATTTGGAAGAGTAAAATTTCCTCTAAAATGCACTTCATCTTCAGGAACATGAGATTCCCTTTGCAAATTTGAAAAATGTAGAATGGATCTATGAGAAGGTATTTCTGTTAGGTCCCTATAATACTAGTGATTACCCCATTACTATTGTAGTTGTATCTCTTATTAATATTGTTGTGCCCCTATTGTCCCCATATTGTTATTACTGTGCCCCATAAAATCTCTCTATTATTATTTTTGTGCCTTTATGTTATTATTGTTAGGTCGGCTGGGTTATATTGTGACTCTTTAGACTCCTATATATAGAAAGGAGGTTTTGTCATTTTAATCATCAAAGAATCATTCATTTTGTGTAATGTAAAGGAGGTTTCTCCCTCGAAGAGGTTGAATTCTAAGGCGTTGATCTATCTTTTCTATCTTTTTGTGAGCTGATTTCATAACATTTGGTATCATAGCTTTGGATTCTAGGGTTTCACTGCTCCAAATAGGTCATTATGGCATTTTTCGTATAGATTTTTTTCTGTGATGTTTCAAAAGTGAAAAAAAACCAATTTGAGACGAAATAGCACTAAACCTCAGGTCCCAATTTCAGAGCTTTTCACACTATATTGGTAGAGATATGATCTGAGGAAGTTGGTATTTTTGCATACTCCTGAATTACATTCCAAACAGGTGACCTGGGGAAAATTGTCATAACTTTCTCTCTAAGCATCGAATTGAAATTCCATAAGAAGTTACAGAAAGAGGACAGACTGTAGTTTCTTTTATATATTTTTCAAAGCCGAAGGTTGAAACAGGGACACATGGCACATCGTAGAAGTTCGCTCTTCTGAACTAATCTATAATCAGGTCACTGTGGAAAATTTGGCATAACTCTTCCTTGGAGAATCTAATTGGGATTAGACTAGTGGCATTGGAAAGAGGACACATACGGCTACTGTAGGTCCCAATTTCAGAATTGGATGATCCGAAATTACAGAGATAGATCAGAGGAAATATTGAGTTCCTACAAAGTGAAAAAAGGTATGTAGATTTTTTTAAATTTTTTCTTAAGCTCGATTTGAAAAATTATTTTGAAGAAATTAAAAGGGCATAGTAGAGCATTATTATCAGTAACTGGTGCCTTGAGGAAAGAAAATACAAACACCTAATAAGAAACCTGAAAGCTCTAGCATGACTTATGAAGAAGAGGAGGAAATGTTGTACATGATATATCAAAATTACAAGACCAAGTGCAACAAATTTCACTCTCACAAAAGCTAACAGAAGCTAAGATAAATGGCGTGGAATCTAAGATAAAGCGCGTGGAAGCTAAGATTGATGATTTGAAGATAGATTTGAAGACAAATTCGAAAAATTTTCTACAAGAAATACTTAGTAATGGTGAAAGGGTAGTAAAGGAAACTCATATGTGGACAAAAGAAATGTTAATCATGATTTCATAAACTCTAATGTTGGATCGAAGATCCATCATATTCCAAAAATCGATATGAGGAAGTTTGATGGCAAGGATCCCACAACATGGATATTATAGATGGAGCAATTGTTCGATCTCAATAATGTGCAAATCACACAAAAGGTATCTATTGTAACTTTATATTTGCAACCAAATTAGTTTGTATGGTATCAATGGCTTTGCTCTAAACAAATTATCACTTGGGCAATTTTTACGGGAGAATTGATAGCACATTATGAGGATACAAAAAGCAACACTTTTTTTAGCCAATTGATAAGTCTCAAACAAAAAGGTTCAATAATGGATCACATTGAGGAGTTCCAAAAATTGAACATAAGGGTAAAAATTATTCCAGAGGAGCATAGGATTGATGTGTTCATAGGGACTTTAAAGGATAATATCCAACATGATGTTTTCCTTTGGGAATCTGATTCATTAGAGAAGGCATTCATGTTAGCAAGAAAAATGGAAAGAAAAATTATGGCCACGAGGAAGCATACCACTCACAACTATAAAGATGGAAGTGTCGTTTCCCGTAGTCTTCTACAACCTATAAGGATGACACCACAACAATTGGAAGAAAGAAGAGAAAAAGCGTTCTGTTACAGTTGTTATAGAAAACACACTAAAGGTCATAAGTGTGCTAAGAAAAAAAAATTCTACATAGTTGTGAAGAGGAAGAATAAAAGGAGCAAGAAAGGTCAAAAGAAGAGGATATACTCTAGGAACAAAACCCAGATAAAGAAGGAATGAATCCGACCATTATCCTTTAATGCATTGGATAGAATTACAACTCCTCAAACCATCAAGATAGAAGGAAAAATGAAGAAGAAAAAGGTAAGAGTGTTGATTGATTCAGGAAGTACCCACAATTTTATTCACTGTAAGGTAGCAAAAGAATTGAATTGCTTCCTATATCTAGCACCAAAGTGTCAAGTGATGGTTGCAAATGGAGGAACACTAAATTGCTTTAGAAAGTTCCATAATATCAAGCTATCCATAGGAGAATATGTATTGACTGGCCAAATGCTTTCCATTCCAATGGGAGGTGTTGATGTTGTACTAGGAGTCCAATGGCTACAATCCTTGGATACAATAGCTTTTAATTTTCAAGAAATTTTCATGAAATTTTCTGCCAAAGGAAACAAAGTTGAATTAAGGGGTATTGTAGGGAAACCCAGAAAGATAATCAACTCTAACGGTATGACAAAGCTTCTAAAAAAGGAACAAAGAGATGTAATTGCACAATTATGTTCACTAGATATTTCCACATCGAAATAATCTATTTCTCTAGATCTCCAAAAATTCTTGGACAATCATTCCAAGGTATTTGAGACTCCCAAAGGTCTCCCACCTATTCATGATCATGATCATGCTATTCATCTGATTCCAGGAAGTGTTCCTCCAAACATCAGGCCATACAGATATCCCTGTGCCCAAAAGAGTGAAATTGAACATATGGTTGCAGAATGCTAGAGGCTAGTATAATTCAACCTAGTCAAAGTTCTTTCTCTGCTCCAGTAGTATTGGTGCACAAGAAGGATGTATCATGGCACATGTATCTGGATTATAGGGAGTTCAATAAGCTCACTATTAAAGATAAGTTTGTCATTCCTGTCATTGATGAATTACTGGATGAATTGCATGGATCAATTTACTTCACCAAGTTGGATTTTCGTTTAGGATATCATCAAATCAGAATGAATATTGAAGACATTACGAAAGTTGCATTTAGAACTCATGAGGGTCACTATGACTTTTTGGTGATGCCTTTTGGCCTTACCAATTCACCTTCTACATTAAAAGGTTTGATGAATTCCATTTTCAAACCCTTCCTTAGAAAATTTGTGTTAGTATTTTCTAATGAAATACTAATGTACAACAAGTCTTGGAAAGATCATGTTGAACATGTTGACAGGGTGCTACAACTATTGGAGGAGAAACAATTATATGCAAAAAGATCGAAATGTTTCTTTGGAGTACAAGAGGTGGAATATCTGGGTCATATTCTATCTCATGAAGGAGTTAAGGTAGAACCTAGCAAAATTAAAGTCATTAAGGAATTGAAAATCTCCACCTTCATAAAGCATCTGCGAGAATTTCACGGGTTGAGAGGGTATTATCGCAAGTTTGTTAAGAATTATGGGAGAATAGCACCACCTCTAACAACATTATTGAAGAAAGATGCATTTTCATGGAGTCCAGAAGCAACAAAGGCCTTTGAACATCTTAAAGAGGCAATGTGCCAAGCACCAGTCTTAACTACACTCGACTTCACAAAAACCTTTATTGTGGAATGTGATGCTTCACGAAATGGAATTGGTGTTGTTTTAATGCAAGATAAAAGACCCATTGCTTTTGAAAGTCATCCAATCAAGGAAAAGTTTTTACAAAAAGCTATTTATGAGAAGGAAATGTTGGCAATACTACATGCACTTAAGAAATGGTGACCCTACCTAATGGGAAGACACTTCAAGGTAAAAATGGATCTTGTTAGCCTTACATACTTTTTAGAATAAAGATTATCCTATGAAGAGAAACAAAAGTGGGTCACAAAGATGTTGGTTTATGACTTTGAAATCATCTACAATAAAGGGAAGCAAAATGTGGTGGCAGATGCACTCTCAAGAAAGGATGAGGATGTGGAAGCATCGTTGTGCGCCACTTTTATTATCCAACCAGATTGGATAAATGAAGCAAGGGAGAAATGGAAGAATGATGAAGAAGTGCAGGAACTTATCTGAAAGTTACAATAAGATTCCATTATATTTGATACTTTTAGCTGGAAAAATGATTCATTATGGTACAAAGATGGCTTATACCTCTGTAAAAGTTCCCAACTCAAACAAAAGATTCTTATGGAAATGCATACTTCTCCCTTAGCAGGGCACTCAGGATTTTTAAAAGCTTACCATAGGGATAAGAAGGAATATTTTTGGGATGGCCTTAAATCGAATATTCAAAAGTTTGTGGTCGAATGTTTGGTTTGCCAACAAAACAAAGTTGAAACAATTAAGACCCCAGGTCTATTACAACCTTTATCCATTCCAAGCCAACATTGGGAGGAGGTTTCAATGGATTTTATCACAGGTTTACCCAAGCCCGAGGGAAAGAGCGTCATCATGGCGATAGTTGATAGACTTACTGAGTATGCACACTATTGTGCACTATCACATCCATTTAAAGCCAGTACAGTTTCTACTGCATTTATGTAAACAATTCAAAAGCTACATGGAACCCCAAAGATTATTGTAAGTTACAGAGATCCCATTTTCACTGGAAATTTTTGGACAGAATTATTTTCTTGTCTCGGTAGTCAGTTAGCTCATAGCTCATCTTATCATCCTCAATCTCATCGGAAAGCTGAGATAGTAAAAAAATGTTTAGAAGGATATCTTCGATGCTTTGTATCTAATAAACAGACACACTGGGTCAAATGGTTGCCTTTGGCTGAATGGTGGTATAACATTTCCTTCCATACAAGAACAAAATTTACCCCATTTATGGCACTTTATGGATATCATCCAACATCCACGACATCATATTTAAGAGAAAATTCTAAGGTTCAAGTAGTGGAACATCACATCAGGCATCAACAACAAGTCCTCCAACTCTTAAAGGATAACCTCGTGTTGGTGCAAAATAGAATGAAACAATAGGCAGATCAACATTGTAGTGAAAGAAAGTTTTGATGTAGGTGATTGGGTATTCCTACAGCTACAACCATATAAATAATTGTCCCTCAAGCAAGCTAAGAATGATAATAAATTATCACCAAAGTATTATGGTCCATACAAGGTGTTGCAAAAGATTGGTACTATGGCATACAAATTGGAGCTTCTTTCAGCTTCGCGAGTGCACCTAGTCTTCTATGTTGCATGTTTAAAGAAGGTTATAGGTAACAAGCTCCCAATTCAAACAATATTACTAGAACTTGATGAGGAAGGAAAATTATATTGGAACCGAAAGCAGTCACAGAAACAAGAACTTGACAACTACGAAATCGATCAATTTTGAAGTATCTCATCAAGTGGAAGAACTTATCTGCTAAAGGTTCCATATGGGAGGATGTGAATTTTATACAGAAGCATCTAGAACTACTCAAGCATTGAGGACAACACTTTTTGGAAGGAGAGGGCCATGTCATTGTAGTTGTATCACTTATTAATATTGTTGCACCGCTATTGTCGCCATATTGTTATTTTTGTGCCTTTATGTTATTATTGTTAGGTCGGTTGGGTTATATTGTGACTCCATAGACTCCTATATATAGAAAGGAGGTTTTTCCATTTGAATCATCAAATAATCATTCATTTGTCTAATTTAAATGAGGTTGCCCCCTCGAAGAGGCTGAATTCTAAGGCGTTGATCTATATTTTATATCTTTTTGTGAGTTGGTTTCATAACACTTTCCAAATATATGGTCTGCATTTCGTGAACCTGAGAATATGTAAAGGTCTCGTTGGCATAAAAAATGGATACAACAAACATCAAGCCATCAAAGCCATGAATAAGGAAAACACTCGACCTAACAAAAATAAAAACTTTGATAACACAATAGGAAAAGTCAACCTCCCTTACATACTAGGAACTACAGACAAAATCATCTGCATCCTGAAAAATAATGGAATTCTAACCATGTTCAAAGCCTTAAACACTATCAGTAACTGCTTTAATCTAGTCAAAGACAAAAATGTTCCTAAATGCCATAAAGGGGTCTACTTAGTCCCTTGCTCATGCGGCAAACCCTATGTAGGTGAGAGTGGAAGATATTTCAACACAAGAATCCAAGAACACACATCTGACATCAAACGCAATCGTTCCAAATCCTCAGCGCTAGATGAACATTCTGATAAAACTTAACACCAAATCTGTATAGAAGGCACCCGTATCTTAGCTAGAAGTGAACACTACTTCATAAGGAAATTCAGGGAAGCCATAGAGAATAGCAAACACCCTAATAACCTCAATAGAGACGAAGGATGGACCATAAGTGAAAACTGGATTCCAATCCTTTCATCCAGATCAATCCCCACCTAACTATAATCCTCCTCTAATCAACTTAGAACAAACATAAAAGATCTAATCCATTATAATTAAAATAAGTAGAATATATACTATCAATAGATAATTACTAATAAATTATACTATAACAATAAATTAACAATTAAAAAATAAATTTTTAAATAATTATAAACAAATAAAGTGTAATTAAATCAAGAGATTAATACCAAAATTTAATTATATGACATGAATATAAACAAAAAATTCATTCTAATTTATATTCAAAGATTAAACAATATAACAAAATATAAAAATTAATAATAAATTTAATAAAGTTAAAACCCAAATAGACTTGGACATTGAAAATTATATTAATAAAGTATATAATTACATAATTAAAATAAATCATTAATAAAATTAAGATTAAAATAATCAAAATACTACATTAGATAATGAAAGAAATAATTAATTAATAATTACATAGTAATCAAAATAAATATATTTGAACATGAAAATTAATAATTAATTAAAATAAATAATAACAAAATTAAAATAATCTAAAATTTCAAGATTAAATAATCAAAATTAAAAATAAATTAGAACAATAGTATATTAGATCAAAAAAATTATTAATTAATTAAATAATCAAAAAATATTTAGTTTAAATATACAATGTAATTCAAAATAAATAAGTTAAAATACTAATGTTAATATAATACAGTTAATAAACCATAACCATAATAAAAATGACAATTCTTAAATTAAAAAAATAATTAATTTCAAATAAAATCAAAATTGATAGAATATAATAAAACAATTAAAATTAAAATTAACAAATACTAATAATTGTTGGCTAAACATCTCATACACATCTATATATATTTGAAAAAATGAGATCAGTCTTTTAACAATCCTTCTCTTCTTGAAGATGAACCATCGTTGCTAGTTTGAAACGTCGATTATAAAGAAACCTAATGTGATGTATCCTGAAGAAAGTCTACAAAATTTAATTTCCAACTAATTATAAATGAAAAATTGAAAAAGAATCAAATTTATTCAAAATTCACATTTGTGTCTTTATCTAGATGAGGGTTATGAGATGGTTTCTCTTGGCTTCTAACAACAGTGGATAGAACATTTTGGGATGCAGCTTCTATGCCTCTATTCAAATGAGTTGTTTCCTGTTTCAAAAAAATAAAATACGTTATAAATCTAAATGTCCAACAAAGAAAGATTGAAAAATGAAAAAGAAATCAAATACATTGAACATCTACATTAGTTTTATAATTTGATGTTTTGGATTCCAGTTATCCAACATAATGAGATGAAATCATGATTTTTCCATAAAAGGTTACAAAATACAATGTACAACCAAGTGTAAAGGAAAAAATGAGAAAAATATCAAATTCACTCAACATTTACATTTGTTTGGAGATGTGGATGAACACTATGAGATGGTTCCTCTTCACTTCTAATGTCATTAGATGGAACATATATGGAGAATTTGTATGCCTCTATTGAAATGATGTGTATCCTGTTCGAAGAAAATAAAATATACCATAAAAGTGAATGTCAAGCCAAGTAAAAATTTAAAAAAAGAAAAGCAAATGAAAAAAATTGAAAATTTACATTAGTCTAGCAATTTTATCATCGAGGAGAATGCACATGAGGGTTATGACATGCTTCATCTTCACTTCTTATATTATTAGATGGAACACTTTGGGAATTGATT
Source organism: Pinus taeda (assembly GCA_000404065.3). Classification (NCBI taxonomy): domain Eukaryota; kingdom Viridiplantae; phylum Streptophyta; class Pinopsida; order Pinales; family Pinaceae; genus Pinus; species Pinus taeda. Next base: position 396,253 of record APFE031455528.1, read on the forward strand.
TCTAGACCTCTATCAAAATTAGTTGTATCCTATTCCAAGAGAATAAAATAACTTATAGGTTTAGTAAACAAAACTTTGTAAATAGAGGAATGTAATAAAACAATCACTATTGCAGCAAAAATCAAAATATCATTGCGTTACCTCTGTTGTTCCACGCAAAATGCTATCATGGATTACTGATTCTCTTGGTGGGACCACATTACTTTCAGAAGTGGGATTTGAAGATCTGATGTTTCAAGTAGCTAGCTCCAAATTATCGAACAAATGGCCAATTAAACTATCATCAAAATGATCACACACAATGTCATCATTACCTCCAACATGGATGTTTTGCAACCTTTGGCCGTCAAAATATGCAATTGGACACAAGGAATAGAAAGGTTAGGGTGGAAATTTGCATCCACGTTATCAATATATTGTTCCTCCCGATTGCAAGATGTTTCCCCAATGTTATGAAAATTTTCAAGATAGCATCAAATGCCAAGATTATGCTGAGGAGGAGCATATTGTGATAATGAACTATTTACAGGAAATTTTCTTTCCATTATATCATCCATAGTATGATATTTATGGGGAATTATAAAATTATTTTTAAAAGTTGTTTCACTTGTTGTTCTATGATATGTAGTTGTCCTATGCTGATTTATGGAATCCTTATTTTGTTGATATCGTAAACGACGACTTTGATTAGACATCTCATGCGATTCTGGTGACAAATTTTGTTTTCTTATATGCTTTCTTGTTCCTTTTATGACATGTCTACAATGAATAGTAAAATATTCTTTATGGAATCATAAACCTGGAACATAGAAAATATATAATATAAACAAACACAAAAAAATAAAAAAGGGACAAGTTTTCTTGGAAATCGTAAAAAAACATAAAAAGTGTATATGTTATTTTTTCCAGCCATATAAACATATCAAAATGTATAAAACTTTTTCCAAATGCCTAAAAAAAAAAAAAAAATTCAAGATGGCTAAAAACATAAATGAATTCTGCCAAATTGCTTAAACAAAAAAGTATAAATTTCCATGTATCATATTAGAATCAAAACAAAACCTGTAATATTTGTTGTGTGTGGAGCATTATTTTTCATAGGTCTTTGTTTCAGATGGATGTATACCCGAGGAGGTTTGTACACCCCTCCATGCAAGGAGGACTTGTCCCCTCCGCGAGGATCTGGGGCGGCTGATCCTGCCCGGTTGAGGGGTCCGAGGGCCAGTGGTCCTCCAGCGGGGGCTCGGGGGTTGCGCCCTCGAGATAAAAATAGATGTAAAATTTCCTTGTAAAAATATAGTAGTTTCTAGTCAATCGGGGTCGTTCATTAGAAAGATGATCTAACGGTAGAACTTATGTTTAGTTTAGGGTTTTTTACCCTAGAAGGCAACCCCTCCCTTTGTATGAGGGCATTTCATTTGAGGCTGTGTAATAGATGTGTATTCTATGAGCGAGAAACATAGAGGTGAGACTGTGAGAGAAAATAGAGGATATTACAACGGATCTGTTGTACGTTGTGTATCTTCATTTTGCTGGATAATAGAAAGGAAGGACTCACTATTCGGGGTGGATGTAGCCGAAACTGGGTGAACCACGTATATCTGTGTCTATCTTTTTTTATGCATTTTCTTTGTTTGTATTTACACAATATTTTATGCATTCCATTGCTCTATAATATATAATTTTATAACAACTGGTATCAGAGCCAAAGGTCTTTTTGTTTGATAAACTCGCAGGAAAGAAGGGTTCCTCACTCGAGTGGGAGCAATGGTGGAATATGGTAAGTTTAGGGTCGAGAAATTTAACAGCCAAAACTTTTCATTGTGGAAGATGGAAATGCAAGATTATTTGTATCAAAAATATATATACCTACCATTAGGCAAAAAAGCAAAGATGTCGACGGGTATGACAGATCAAGAATTGAACCTTCTCGATAGAAAGGCACTTAACAATATGGTTGTGCCTCGCAGCATCAGTTGCCTTCAACATTTGGAACAAAACAATGACAAAGGGTTTGATTAAGGAATTCGAGAAACTATATGAAAAACCCTCGGCCTCAACAAGGTATTCATTATGAAACGATTATTTAATATGAAGATGTCGGAAGGTTGATCTGTTGGAGACCATTTAAATGATCTTAATAATATTACAAGTCAGTTATGTTCTGTAGGGGTAAACTTTGATGATGAAGTTAGAGCTTTGTTATTCTTGTGCTCATTAACAGAGAGTTGGAATGGTTTAGTAATGGCCACTAGTAACTCTGTTTCTGGATCTAGTACTTTAAATTTTGATGATGTTGTCAGTGCTATCCTTAGCGAGGAAATGCGACGGAAAAGCTCCGGTGAGACATCGAATAATGCTTTGAGTGTAGAGTTTAGGGGAAGAAAAATGGAAAGAGGAAAGAGCTGAGGATATTGCAGTAAATCAAGGAAAGGCAGATCCAAGTCTAGATCTGGGATAGTGTGCTGGAAATGCAAAAAGAAAGGACACCTAAAGAAAGACTGTAGATCTCGGAAGGGAAAAGAAGGAGATGCACAACAAGAAAACAATCTTGAAGCAAATGTGACAGGTGAGGTGTTACAAGATGCTTTGATTCTTTCTTTCAAAAATATTACTAATTCCTGGGTGGTAGATTTAGGGGCCTCAATCCATGCCACACCTGATAAGAAATCCTTCCATGACTATGTTCAAGGAGATTTTGGACAAGTTCGTTTGGGTGATGATAAACCCTATAAAATTGTTGGAATGGGTAAGGTTCTTGTAAAATAGTAGAATGGAAACCAATGGCTACTAAAGGAGGTAAGGCATGTTCCAGATCTAAAGAAAAATCTCATTTCAATGGGGCAGTTAGGCAGTGATGGTTGTGTGACAACTTTCACAAATAAAGCTTGGAAGGTCACCAAAGGAGCCCTGGTAATAGCAAAAGGCGAAAAGGTTGGCACATTGTATTTATGCAACGATATTTCTAACTCTGTTAATGCTTTAACTTTCAAAGGACCAGATGCAAAATTATGGCATCATAGGCTTGGACACATGAGTGAAAAGGGGATGAAGATTCTTTACTCAAGGAATTTGTTGTCCGGTTTGAAGAATGTTGATTTGGAATTTTGTGAGAATTGCATTTATGGAAAACTGAAGAGAGTCAGATTTCTTAGAGTTGGGAAAGAAAAGAAGAGCGAAAAATTAGAGCTGGTGCATACAGATGTATGGGGATTTTCTCAGGTATCATCTTTCAGTGGCTCTCGTTATTATGTTACTTTTATTGATGATGCAACTAGAAAAACTTGGATTTATTGTATTAAGAATAAATCTGATGTATTTGATACTTTCAAGAAATGGAAAGCTTTGGTTGAGATTGAGAGAGGAAAGACATTGAAGTTTCTTAGGTCAGACAATGGAGGTGACTATTGCAGCAAAGAGTTTGATAGGTACTATTCAGAGCATGGAATTCACAAAGAGAAGACAATTCCAATAACACCATAAGAAAATGGTGTGTCAGAAAAGATGAACAGAACAATCATTGAGCATGCAAGGTGCATGAGATTGCATGCAAGATTGCCTTTATAGTTTTGGGCAGATGTTGTAAATATTGTTGTTTATCTAATAAATAGAGGGCCTTCAAGTTCCTTGGGTGTTGGTGTTCCAGAGGAAGCATGGATAGGTAAAAAGGTAAATTACTCTTTTTTAAGGCCTTTTGGTTTTGAGGCCTTTGTCCATATTGATAAAGAAAATAGAACTAAGCTTGAGGCAAATTCAAAGAAATGTACCTTTATTGGATATGGTGTTAATGATTTTGGTTATCGCTTATATGATTACGAAAATCACTAAATTATTATGAGCAGAGATGTAATATTGAATTAAAAGGTCTTGTATAAGAATGAGTTGCAGGAAATGAAACAAGAAAAAGAAAACAAGGAATACACAGTCCTTGATGAAATCACTGAAAAAGTAAAGATGCCTGAAAATAATAATAATCAACAACCACAACAACAACAACAACCACAATAGCAACAGGCACACCAAACACCTGAAAGTGGTGTTAGAAGATCTATCAAGATAAGTAGACCCCCTGAACGATACTCCTTCATTATATTATTTATTGTTGACTAATTCTGGTGAACCTGAATGTTATGAAGAAGCAATGCAGGTTGAAAGCAGGAAGAAGTGGGAGGTAGACATGGAAGAAGAGATGGACTCCTTAATGCATAACCAGACTTGGGACTTAGTCAAGTTGCATGCACGAAAAACAACATTGGAGAATAAATGGGTTTATAGGTTGAAGGAAAATGGAGGAAAATAGAGGTACAAAGCTAGAATTTTAGTGAAGGGGTTTCAACAGAAGAAAGCTATTGAGTTCGATGAAATATTTTCTCTCGTTGTTAAAATGGCTTCAATAAGAAGTATTTTAAATCTAGTAGCAGTTGAAGATTTGCATCTTGAGTAGTTAGATGTAAAGACATCCTTTGTCCATGGGGATTTGGAGGAAGAGTTATAGATGCAACAACCACAAGGATATGAGGTGAAAGGGAAGGAGAAACTAGTGTGTAGGTTGAAGAATAGCTTGTATGGCTTAAAACAGGCTCCAAGGTAGTGGTATCTAAAATTTGACAAGTTTATGTCTGAACAAGGTTATACTAGATGTCACTCTGATCATTGTGTTTATCTGAAAAAGAAAAATGATGGCAGCTATATTATATTGTTCTTATATGTAGATGACATGTTTGTTGCAGGGTCTAACATGCGAGAAATAAATGTGCTCAAAAGAAAATTGGCAAATTCATTTGCAATGAAGGATTTGGGACTGGCAAAACAAATCCTTGGTATGAGAATCGCTAGAGACAAGAAAAATCACAAATTAACATTGTCTCAGAATGAGTACATACAAAAAGTGTTAAAAAAATTTAATATGCACAATGCAAAACCAGTTAGTACACCTTTTTCTAGCAATTTCAAACTTAGTAGGGAAATGCGCCTAAAGAACCAAGAAGACATGGATTATATGTCTAAAGTTCCATATGCATCAACAGTTGGAAGCTTAATGTATGCAATGGTTTTCACAAGGCCTGGTCTGCACAAGGCTTGATATTGCACATGCAGTGGGAGTTGTAAGCAAGTACATGAACAATCCAGGAAAGGAACATTGTATGGCAGTGAAATGGATTCTCAAATATTTGAAAGGTACCACAAATCAAGCATTATGCTTTTGTGGTTCAAACATTTCTCTACAAGGATATGTTGATGTAGATATGGTAGGTGATAGAGATAACAGAAGGATCACTACAAGATATGTATTTACTGTAGGTGGAATAGATGTCAATTGGGTTTCAAAAATCCAATGTTTTGTTGCACTTTCAACAGTAGAAGTAGAGTATGTTGCTGCTATAGAGGCTAGTAAAGAAATGATTTGGTTAGAAAGGTTTATGGGTGAATTCGATAAGGAGCATGATATGGGAACGTTATACAGTGATAGCCAAAGTGCCATTCATCTTGCAAAGAACTCAGCATTTCATTCTCGGACTAAACACATACCGTTCAAGTAGCATTTCATACAATCAGTGCTGGAAGATGGAGAGTTGAAGCTGGAAACGATACACACTAGCCAGAATCCTACAGATATGCTAACAAAGGTTGTAATCATGGAGAAACTAAGAATATGCTCATTTTCAATTGGTCTTCAAGGATTACGATGAATATGAGAAACAGCCAGGTCTAAAGAGGAGTCATTGTCCAACAAATGAAGCAGTGGTGGAGTTGCTACAATCACTCAGCAAGTGGGAGATTGTTGTGTGTGGAGGATGATTGTTCAAATGTCTTTGTTTCACCCAGATGTATACCCTGGGAAGTTTGTATACCGGTCCATGCAGGGGGGTGCAGGGGGAACTTGTCCCCCCCGCGGGGGTCCAGGGGGGCTGATCCCCCCCAGCTAGGGGGTCTGGGGGCCAATGGTCCCTCGACGGGGGCTCGGAGGTAGCGCCCCCAAAGCTAAAAATAGATGTAAAATTGCCTTCTAAAAATAGAGTTATTTGTAGTCAATCTGGGTCGTTCATTAGGCACATGATCTCACGGTAGAAATTATGTTTAGTTTAGGGTTTTTTGCCCTAGAAGTCAAACCCTAACTTTGTATGAGGGAATTGTATTTGAGGTTGTGTAATAGATGTGTATTCTGTGAGTGAGAAACAAAGATGTGAGATTGTGAGAGAAAACAGAGGATATTATAATGGATCTACTGTAGGTTGTCTCTTCATTTTGCTGGATAATAGAAAGGAAGGACTGGATGTTTGGGGCCGACATAGCCCAAATTGGGTAAATCACGTATATTTGTGTCTCTCTTGTTTTATGCATTTCCTGTGTTTATATTTCTACAATATTTTAAGTGTTCCATTGCTCCGTAATATATAATTTTATAAGGGACACAATACTCTAAGAATGATATGACTTGGAAGTATATTTAAAATTTTCGAACTGTATACTATCAAAATATAAATGCAAATATTAAAATGTACATAAAAATATAACCTTGTTTGAGAATCAATGACAAAATCCAATACAAATAACACGTATAACATAACTCATAACAATCATAATTATAAAAACAAAGAAAAATGCGTAACATCGAGACACATTAACATGTAATTAAGAAAACTTTAGGGGAAACAATATGAAATATTTTACATCATAGAGATCGATACAAGCATAATTTTAATTACTATAAATAGTCGTAGTATGTATAGAGACAAAAATGGAAATATTTTCCACAACCATGGAGTGTATATAAAGTCGAAATATTTATAGGAACTCCTAAGAATACTAATATCCTAAGAATCCATATCCATATCCAATGGTGGAATCTCATCAACAGAATCCATATGGGGAGAAATTGCAAAAACATTTCCATGCTTAATCAAATAATTGCAATCCTCTAGCTTTGGGTACCAAAACCCAAACATCTGTTCATTAGTTGAATTATCAATATGTGGTAGCAAACATATAATAGTCATCATGTTATGTAATAGGAAAGGAATTTCACTGCAGTTGCACATAAGAAGCAGACCATGGACTGTTCGAAATAGAAGATAACAAGGACATTTTCTATTTATATCTGCACAAATTTCTAACAACAACTTCCATATGAAACCCCAATCATCTTGAAAGTAGTCAATTCTTTGTTCAACACACAGTTGACAAAATTGGAAATGATCTAACTCTTCAATTGACCATACAGTAGTGGAGCCATCATTGACAAGGCATATCAATTGATCCATGTATATTGCTAACGACATACATTGTATGTCAATGATTGGAACAAATGAAAAACCCCATTCATGAAAAACCAAATAATGAAAAGAATCCCCACTCTCAAATTTGTATTGGCCCTATGTTTTTAAAGGCCTCTGTAATTAGATTCATTATGAAATAGTTGAGTGTATGGGAGAATTCTCTTGGTAAGGATAAAACCACCATTGGTCCAATAGTAGACTCTACTTTGTATCTTGAATCTGTGAATCGCATATGAAATCGAGATATGTGCCCATTTTGAATAAGGTATTTAGGAGCAAAATACTTGTCTTCATTATTGAGGAAAGGAACCATAAATCCAAATTCGTTTGTAGAGACATGCTTGGAACATAACAAGAAAGAAGAGTTTGGCAAAGCATTCTTCCATTTCTTACAAATAGTGCTAAACTTTATCACACCCGATAAAGGAAGCCAGAGGAAGACAAGTTCAAGAATTTTGACTGGAAGACAACTCCAAATAGATGGATCCATGATCAAACAATGAAATCACCTAATAGAAAAAGAAAAAAAACACATTTTATATCAACAAAACAATTTAATGTTGAATAAAATTAAAAATATATACACACATAATTTACCATTTACACATACATAAAAAATTCACATACACAAATTGTATAAAATCAATTAAGCGATCATAACATTATTAAAAAACTGAACACAATTCCACAAAATTTTAAAGCTAATCTCTATAATCCAACATTATTAATCTTAGTAAACCTACAATTATGTTTATATTAAGGTCTATGTTTAATATTGATGCTATAATTTTTCTACAAATATATTTATAATATCAAGTAAGAACAACTCATTAGGTAGGTTTCCATCAAGGACAACACCTAATTCACAATGCCAACAAAATTGCCTAGAAAACACAATTTTATCTTGTTGTTGGACAACACAATTTTCATTGTGTTAAGGATACAAAATGTTAAACCTTTACTAAATTTTTTAATATAATGTATCAATATCAAATTAAAATGATATTATTAAATTTCTAAAACAACACATTCACATATATTAATTTTTTCATATTTAAAATTACTCTAAAATTATTTTATTTATTTTTTTAATAATTATAATTTAATATCATAATAATCCTTAATGCACTTACATTAATACACCCTTATCTTGTAATGGATACATAATTGTTATTGTTATATGGTGTTCAATTATTAAAATATGAATTTAAATAACAAATAATACTTCATTTTTTAATTTTTATGTTTCAAAACTTAATGATATTTAATATCACTATTATAATAATAAGTCACAATTGTTGGCTCTAAGCCTAAACTAATTTTCTTTTTTAATATAATGAATCTACAAATATCAAATTAAAATGATATTATTAAATTTCTAAAACAACACATTCATATATATTATTTTTTTCCATATTTAAAATTACTCTAAAAACATTTTACTTATTTATTAATAAAACAATAGATTGTTAATATCATAAGATAATCTTTGTAATGGACTGCATTAATATGACAATGTAATCATTAAAACTGACTAAATTAATATCTAAATTAATATCTACATGATTATGATTATGTGATATATTGAGGTCAAATTAATAAATATTAGGAAATTTAAATAATAAACAATCATATTCATATTTTTAATTATTTATCTTTCAAAACCTTATCATATTTAATATCACCATTATAATAATAAGTCACAATTGTTGGCTCTGAACGTAAGCTAAATTTTTTAATATAATGTATCCAAAAATATCAAATTAAAATGATATTAATAAATTTCTAAAACAATACATTCATATATATTAATTTTTTTCATATTTAAAATTACTTTAAAACCATTTTACTTATTTATTAATAAAACAATAGATTATTAATATCATAAGATAATCCTTGGAATGGATTGCATTAATATCACAACTTAATCATTGTAATGGGCTACATTAATATCTACATGATTATGAGTATGTGGTATATGGAGGTTAAATTAATAAATATTAGGAAATATAAATAATAAACAATCACATTCATATTTTTAATTATTTTATCTTTCAATCGTTAATGATATTTATATATCATATTATAATAATAAGTCACAATGTTTGGCTCTATAGTGAAGGGATATCAATTGAAATGTATTATTAAATTTCTAAAAACATGGGTATTATTGCTTATTTAGTTTGTTGATTTTTCAAAATTATATATTTATAACTATTTTTATTATTTGATTTTCTTGTATTATTATTAAGATAGACTTTATTATTTAATAATGTACTTTTTAATAATACAGTAATCATAAAAATTATAGTTTAAATTTTCTTCACTATTAAGAAAATGTATTTCTAAAACAATTAAGTCTAGATGTCTTCATTGTTTGAAAAAATTAATCTTATATAGGTTGACTTTAATCTTAAAACTGAATTAATATTTTTGTTTTATGCATTTATAAATATTTTTAATGGGTTGTCTAAAACCTAGATGTTTTGGAATTTCTGGTTGGAATTTGACAAATTTTTGTTAACTCAATCATATAATGAATCAAGAAATATCAAACTAAAATGATATTATTACATTTCTAAAACAACACATTCATATATATTATTTTTTTCCATATTTAAATTACTCTAAAATCATTTTACTTATTTATTAATAAAACAATAGATTGTTAATATCATAAGATAATCCTTGTGATCACCCCATTAATATAACAACTTAATCATTGTAATAGACAACATTAATATCTACATGATTATGATTATATGGCCTTTTTCAACACATAATTCTACCACAAAAACTCTTCCCTTTTAAGACAAACAAAACTATGCCTAATTAACTTCCTTCCTACATAATAACTCTTCCTCTTCCTCGGTGCTACACGTCTTCCTAAGATTTGTGGCTTCTCTAGACAATTTTTTCACTCTACCCGTGCAATCCTTTACACGTGTGTAGAACGAGGGTCTCTCTATGTTATTATTTCATACTTTTGTTTCAGTGACTTCACGTTATCCTTGTCCATCCATAAATCCATATTTAACAATTCAAATAAATTAACTAATTATTTAAGTTCTAAACCCATGGTTTTGGGTCTAAAATTGCCCAACAAAATTGCTCAACAAATTATTTTTATGGTTTTTTTTCTTTTAGAAATACTTTCTTAGTCATCCAAAATTTCAATATCTTATAGATATTTATCTATTATTTTTTATTTGAGTAAATACTTTAGGAAAAAAATAAATGCACAGTTAAATTTGATATCTAATGATTTTTTATTATATATGTAAATAATGTTTATGGTATATTTTACTGAATTTCAATTGGATATTGAAGAATATTTAAAAATAAAATGTTTTCTATTAAATTATAGCGTTCAAAAGTTATTTGTTTAAAATGTTCATGCAATATGAATTTATAAATATATGTACTAATTCACCTTATCCTAATGGACCACAGTAAGAAAATTCACTTTAAGTACAAAAAGGAATACATAAATTCCTTAAATCCATTATAATCCTCAAACCTTAGTGCAATTAAATATGGATAGCATATGTGAAAGTTGGAAAATTAGATATTATTGTGACAATGAAGTACTATGTATCCCAAATAACCTGATGAATCTTCAACCATCATTGATCTAACATTTTCTTTCTTGAAGGAAAAAGTGACTACATGCACATTCTTGATTCTCATACATTTTAGTGGTATTTGGGGAAGGATTTTAGTAAAATAAGTGGATACAACTATGAACTCCACACCTAACAAGGCCTTCTTCAAGGAGGAAATGTCTATATCTCTTTCTAGATTTTCTATAAGGAGTTTTAAAAGGGTTATCTATCTCAACAAATCAAATAAAAATATAATTTAGTTACAATGATAATTCGCTAATAGAAATAGATACTTTGAATAATTTTAAAAGGGTTATCTATTTCAACAAATCAAAAATTTGAATTGAAATATATTAATAGCTTTCTAATAGAAATGGATATACCTTTGATGATGATGTCAATGCAATTTTCTAATAGAATCAAAAAGAGAATTGGAATATATTGATGGCTTACTAATGGAAATGGACGCTTTCAGCAATTTTAAAAGGGATATCCATCTTAAAAAAAAAATCAAGAAAGAGAATTTAAATATATTGATCACTTGCTAATGGAAATGGATATAATTTCAATGATATTGTCAATGCCGAAAGAGAATCTAAATATATTGATAATTGGCTAATACAAATAGATGCAATGTGAAATTTGCAGGAGCAAGACACCCATCCAATTGAATAGAATAATGTTTACGAGATATATCTAGAATTAGAAAATTCTTAAGGTCATTTAGATCTACTAAGATTTAGGATGGATGTTTTCAAAAAAATATTCTACAAGGCTTTTAAACACTTAACTCTTTAAATAGATTACACAATAGGTTAATTGAACAACAACTAAACAACAATTGAACAACAACTGAACAACAACTGAACAACAACTAAACAGCAATTGAACAACAATCGAACAACAACTGAAATTGAACAAAAAAAGGCCCACATTGACTTCCCACATTGGCATTCCCTTTAGAAGACATGCACTTCACTCTATGTTGTTTATCTCCTCTCTCCAGATCTAGCGGTCAATAGTGACGTTGCAAATCACAATTTCTCGTAGCCAAGGTTCATTCACTCATGAATGATGTAAAGTGATATAATTCAATGGTCAGCAATCAACAGTTATACAATGGTTGACAACGATATTGCGTAGGGAACTTGCGCGACACTTACCCACCTGACGGATCTGATATGGTTTATAAACCTTCATCTATAAAAATTGGTGTCCAGATTTAGACTTAAACTCTAATCACTTTAAACCTCGATATCCATTAGATAATAGAGGCCATCAAATCCTATGCCATGCGGATCTACAACCAACACATAGGTTAAAAACAGGCCTAACCCTGCCATTGACTATGATGTAAGCAGTTGAAACTTAGTTTGATGGTTAGGATGGGGTATGGGCCTTCAACCACGATCAAGCCTTTCTGTGCTCTTTGGCCCCCATCCTTAATACTAATGACCTTGATTAACAATAAACACTGAGATTATAATTAAAATATGAAACAGAGAAAATACCCAGAAGAGTTCTAGAACGTAGATTCAGAGAAGTAAATGAGTATTCACTAGAATTGACACGCAATCAAACACTTAATCATTTCTTTAATATAACGATAATTACAGAGTCTTGGCCCTCTCGCTCAATTACAAAAATTTAACAGACCTTTGTTTCAATCTCAAAACCCTCTCTATCACTCAAATTTTGCCTCCCACTCAAATCTCAATCATCTCAACTAATTATTCTTCATTACATTTTCTTCTTATTATGAATCAAATCCTATTCTAACTGTACGAACAACTCGATCTCTATTTTAATCAATCTAACAATCAAATCTCTATTTTCAGGCTCTATTACACACGTATGCTAACAACTTATCCCTTAGTCTAAAATAAGACAATTTCCTAACTATTACAATAGTGAATTACAGATTATTTTCGATTGATCCAACCCCCTCGACTAAAACTGACTTTCGACCACTCAGGTCAGTGAAATTCACTCATTTCGCCACAACATGTGAAAAAACCATTACACTGCTGGCTAGGTCCAGATGCTCCTGCATTAGTAGAGTTAGGTTTTAGTCCTTTGTCCTAAGTTTATAATATTATTCTTTTACAAATTCAAAAACATCTCAATATAATTTTAGGTCTATAATATATATAATTAAATGGAAATCCTTAAGATGGCATCGAATCAGAGATTTTATGCTTTTTTTTAATATATTTGAAGTGGAGTGTGTTTTCCATTAAACAAAGAATAGAGGGAGGTAGAAAAATCTATGGTATGCTTTGGAGTGAATAGAGAAAAGTAGAAAAAGGTGTGACATGCTTTACAATGAACATTGAATAGAACAACATGTAGCTAGTAGTAGAAATATCGGTGTTTCATATATTGAGTTTTTGTAAATTTTAGAAGCTAGATTCCACTTGTTTGGGTGCAAAAGTTAATTTATAGTGCCACATAGTTCATTTTATGTTTCAATAATTTATAGTGTTTTTTGGTTTATGAGTGATTTATAGTCAACAATTATGAGCAATTTAGGTTAATTATGAGTAATTTAGATTCATGAATAATTATTAGCAATTATAAGTAACTATGTGTTATTTAGCTTTATGAGTAATTGACTAATTCCATGTTTCACGGTTTAGGCTTATGAGTAATTTCTTGTAATTTAGGTATATGAGTAAACCAGTTCTAATTTAATAAATAGTTCTCATTTAAATATTTATTAATTATTTTGTATTTAAACAATTTTTCATTTAATAAATATTTTTTTAATCACTATTGCAAAACCTATCATACTTCATTAGTATAAACCTTAAGATGATTGTCAAATTAAATCATGAATAATGAATAATGCATAGTTAATTTATATTTCAATAATTTATAGGGTCTTTAGGTTTATGCATAATCTATAGTAAACAATTATAAGTAAAAATTATCGTTAACTATGAGTTATTTATCTTATGAGTAATTCACTAATTTTATGTTTTAGTTTTAATTTATGCTAATTTAGTTATTTGAATAAACAATTTGTGATTTAATAAATAATTTGGATTTAAATATTTATTAATTATTTATACTTTAAACATTTCCTCATTTAATAAATACTTTTTAAACCATTATTACAAAGGTTATGTCATTTCATTAAAAGTAGTATAAATCTTAAGATCATTGTCAAATTAAATAATGAATAATTAATTAGTTCACGTATATACTTTTTTTGCAAACATTTTGATGAAGCTTTAGTTGGTGTATACACATTTTTTGCAAACGTTTTGATGAAGCAAAAACTGTGAAATGCTCAAAATATTTTCATGAGCATAGAAATTAATAAATGTGAGTTTGTTAAAAGCAAACACATAATAATAGACCTAGGGAAACAAGATGAAATGGTAATAGCATGTCATTACTAAAATAGTTATGTAATTAATATAGTTGTCTAAAGCGAGGTATATCAAAATTATTTGGAAAACAGAACAATGGCATTTGACAAATCCAACAATAATAGTAAGTCAATGGAATTCCATCATCAAATGCATTAAACACTCATTGCAGTGTAGCAGATGACACAATAGTAATATAAACTCACAAGCTTCTAATATAACCCACATAATTCAGCACAGAAAGCGGCTTATTCCAATTTTATTTTTAAATTTATTTTTCCCTCACTAATCGAAATACATATTTCATAAATGGTGATACATATCTTCATAAAGTAGTTATAAAACAATAATAAAAAATAATCAAAAACATTAATTAACAAAATCATTCAAATACCCAATTCTAACATAGTAAAGCCTATAGATACAAATTCTTAAGGAATTCTTAAGGTGTAGGGGTGGTTTAATTGAAACTCTCGGCGCAGCAGGTAAACATGTTCTGCGTGGGAGTGGAGTATTAACAATAAGCACAACGATTTAGAGCTTTCAATATAGAAATAATTTATTAATATTAAACGTTAAATGTAAGATATGTTTAAATTCTGTCATTCTATTTGGATCCTTCATCTAACAATTTGGAGAATAACGCAGAAGCGAAAGTGCAGAACAAATATTTAAAGCCTGAAAATTACCATCTTTCATTCTATTGTATTCCTTTTTTATGGTGAGTTGTGGAAGTACAAATATATATCGAAATCTCATGCTACTCGATAGGGGACTACTATTTATTAGGTGTGGTCTTCCTATGATAAGTGTTTGGATGGATAACATGTATTGTGTTTCCCCCACTTATGAAAATTACCATCTTTCATTCCATTGTATTCCTTTTTTATGGTGAGTTGTGGAAGTACAAATATATATATCGAAATCTCATGCTACTTGATAGGGGACTACTATTTATTAGGGGTGGTCTTCCTATGATAAGTGTTTGGATGGATAACATGTATTTTGTTCTCCCCACCTATGGATCTATCACTGGCCTCTGAGGTCCGGAGACCACCAGACCACAAACGAGGTGTGTATAGACTATGTGAAAACTCTATAATCCCTTGGTTTTTGTAGTAGGATTGATAATCTAGAATCAATTGTAAATCCATTTGGTTAGAGAGATGGAACTTCGGGATTATATAATGAAGATTAGTATCATCTAAGTGTTTTTTTCATTTACAATTTACATTTAACTTCAACCAAACTTCATAGAAAATTAGAAATTAATTTCCCATTTTCTATTTTAGATAGTTGTAGATTTTTTCCTTTTTATTTAACCACTTTCGCCCACAATTCATAATATCTATTTACCATTTTCTTTTTCACATATTTTTAAAAAATATTCATTTTATTTAATCATTTTCATATACAATAGATGCTATCATCTATAATATTCTGTATCTAAATTTTAATTATACATTCACTTAATTGTACAATTTTATTTATTTACCATACATAATAATAATAATAACATAAATATAAATATAATTATAATGATACACTGAAAGTTGTGGAAAATCTATTCCTTCATTATAAAATTTGATGGTTTTATTAGAACGTTAAATTCCACGCATTGAATGATTTTATCATAAAAGGTGACCTAACAGAAAAATGACTCCCATATTTATTTAGTAGAGTGAATCCAAGTCGATGGAATGAATAAATATATTTGCACAGCGCATAGAGAAAAGGAGAGTGAATCGAAATCGACAAAAAGATAAACAGATTTGCACTGTAGCTAAAAAACTCGAAGTCGATGGAATGAATAAATATATTTGTACACCACATACAGAAAAGGAGAGTGAATCGAAATCGACAAAAAGATAAATAGATTTGCACATCAGCTAAAGAACTCATGATAGAACGATAAACCAAAAAAATTATGTTTAAAAAACAATCATATAACGTATGCTATAGGGTTTGAATACGTTAAGATCCATAGTTGTAGTCTACCAAAAGCCAAGCAAAAACATGCAGATATTAATGAATAATTAAAAAACAACCTTATTGGTAATCTGACAAAGCGCCATCGAACACAAATATTAAAGCACAAATTGTGATATCTTGATTAAATATTTGGTATCCTAATTAAATATCAGGATATCCTGAACAAAGCCATTCCTTTAATAAGGATATCCTCAACAAATGCGCATTCCACATTAGAGTGTTATTAATTTTTTAAATCACAAATCTAGGGTGGCCATGGAAAATAATATTATTATAGGGAGTAATAATATATGAATAAATATATTTGCATAGAGAAAAGGGGAGCAAATCGAAATCGACAAAAAGATAAATAGATTTGCGCAACAGCTAGATAACTCATGATATAACGATAAACCAAAACAATCATGTCTAAAAAATAATCATATAATGTATGCCATAGGGTTTCAATATGTTAAGAGTCATAGTTGTGGTCTACCAAAAGCCAAGCAGCAAACGCAAATATTAAAGCAAGATTAAAAAATAACCTTACGGGTCATCTAATAAAGCGCCATCGAGCACAGGTATTAAACCACAAATTGTGATATCCTCATTAAATATTTGATATCCTCATTAAATATTAGGATATTTTCAACAAATCCATTCCACATTAGAGTGTTATTGTTCTTTTAAATGACAAATTTAGGTAACAGTGTCCATTGAAAACAATATTAATATATAGAGCAGTAATTTTTTAAATCTAGGCAATAGATTGTGCATCTTTTTTAGCAGATAGAAGCCAAGAGAAGCCCCTTCAAATGGTTTGAGTAATCCTTCCAATAATCTTTCGAGTAATACTTCAACAATTCCAACAACCCTAGCACTAAGAAATGCATGCATCCATAGACCAATTTGCTTATAATAAATGGAATGGTGATGAATAACAGTTAGAATAAATATTTAATCACAATTTGAAATGCTCAAGTTGCTTTATTGGTCCACCTTACAATCATAGATGGAGTGGCGGGGTTATTATTAAGAGCATGAAACCGTGAAATTAATGGACATGTTAATGAAACTATCGACATCTTTTTTCAGAGCTATTATTAAGAGCATGAAAGGATGAAATTGATGGACAAGTTAATGAAACTACCCACACCTATTATTTGGAATTGGACAAGTGTTACCAATGGTTTGAAAGAGATGATCATCTTATTCGGAAATACACATTTACACTACTATGACAAGTGTATGTGTAAGGTGTTTGTTACATTTTGTAGTCTTACCATTATGGTTAATCCTCATAGGTGTCAATTAATAGATGACATGGTAATTTTTTAATCAAGATTTGTATAAAATTAATTTGAACAAGGTTTAATCAAGAGATTTAGATATGCAAGGAAATTAGTGGTGTGAATTCAATCCATTGATATTGTGGAAATGATGAGAATATACTGGCATCTTTAAATTTAACGGATTAATGTTTTTAATTAGTAAAATGATTAAAGTTCCCAATTCCAATAAGAAAGATACCTATTGGTGTAAAATCTTATAAATATATATATATATATAAACTCTTTTGTTCCTTGTTTTCTTTTAATGTAG
Source organism: Pinus taeda (assembly GCA_000404065.3). Lineage (NCBI taxonomy): Eukaryota > Viridiplantae > Streptophyta > Pinopsida > Pinales > Pinaceae > Pinus > Pinus taeda. The sequence goes on from APFE031455528.1 coordinate 414,085, forward strand.
TCTTATTTATTTATAAATAAATAAATATAAACTCTTACGTTCGTTGTATGCTTTAATATCTTCTAGGAATTTCCCATCACCTTAAATTTCGATTTATCCTCAAGCGATTTTAAAGGCTCTTCCTCCCTCAACCTTGATTCTTGTTTAAGCATGTATAAGTCATAGCATTTCCCTCTCCTCTCCTAAGAGAAGCATCACCCAACTACCACTGTTTGTTCTTGTTTTTGATCATTTCTTCCGAGTTCTGAATTCAAATTCATGGAACTTTTCAATATTGCATAATTTTCATTGATTTCCTTCTCAGCGGTTTGTTCTTTCAAAGCCATATATGCAAAATCTTCAACTTTGATGTTCATTAATAGGGCATTAGACCTAGCATGGATTTTGAATTTTCCAAGAAAAGCTGATTCAAGTTTTTGGCCTTCTTCCTTATCTCTTCATTCAACTGAAGTTTGGTGGTGTTGTTGATGATACACGTGATGAAATGAATAAGAGGGCACGATATTGGGAGCAAGACAAAGCACTAGGGTTTTAACAGTATGGGAAGCACTATGAAAACACTTAGCATGAATGCGGCGTTAGGTTTTAATAAGAGTCTCATCTAGATCATCTCAAAATAACTTTTTTTATTGGTGTTGGAATAATAATTATCTGCAAGTTCCTCGAAATTTATATGTAGAGCTATGGATAGAATCGAAGGATCAAATGGATGAGTGTTTTATGGAAAATTTCCATCGATTAGAGAAATATGGAAGGCATTTGCATTCCATAAATAAAGTAGGGCGGGTTGATCTTACAAATAGTAAGGGATTCTCATGCTAATTTTAAAATATTTTGATATCAAATTGAAAGGCTACATACATAATTTCGATAATGTGAGGTTATAAGAGATATTTAGTATAATATTCAAAATGGTAGTTTATGACTATTATTTATCTCTAGTGAGTGAGGATGGATAGTTGTTGTTTTTTATTTCATTAAACTGGAGTTGGCGAAATATTTAATTTATTTTAATTAATATTCATTTATTTATTGTAGAGGAGAGATATTTATTTTATTTTAATTAATATTCACTAATTTATTATATTCAGCGAAATATTTATCTTATTCTAATTGCAGAAGACTTCTTATTTCAACTTCAGGTGGATGAGGATTTGTTGATTTTTTTTTATATATTTTTAATGAGGGCTTAGATTGATTATGAAGGGAATATGCCATATGCTTAGTTTATGCTTACAAGGTAGTGTATTACAAAGTTTGTTAGGTTGGACTGAATTTTAATATATTTAAAAAATTAGATTCGTGGGAGGTGGCTCCCGCCCACCAATTTCCTAGGAATTTGAGATTATTCCAATTCTAATAACTTCCTCCATGGTAAGTTCCTCGTTATTATTTATAACATTAATTTATATAAAGAAATTTTATTTGGGAAATTTTTCTATTACTTTTAATAAATTTAAAAAATTAGATTCAAAGTGACTCCCCACCCACTAATTTCCTAGAAATTTGAGATTATTCCAATTTTGATAAGTTCTTCATTATTATTTATAACTTTTTTTATATCAACCACATTAAATTTTTTATTGTGATTGTACAAGATAATATTTAGTAGTTCATTATAGGATGTGAAATATCACCAAATATTTTCTTATTTTAATTAAAATTCACTATTTTTTTAGTAATTTAGGTTTTTCAAAATAGTCTTCAGAAATATTCTATGAACTTTATGTACTTACTTTTTTATATTTTTTTTTAATTAAAATATAAAACATATAACTATTTTTTGGGATAAATATACACTACACATCTAATTTTAAAAAAAAAATGCAAATCTATTGCAAACATGTTATCCACTCAATTAAAACCATGTGAAGCCAGGTTGACTTTTTAGCCTTTCTTTGTCTGATGGTATTTTTATGGATTTTTGCTGCGTAAAAATGAGAAAAGCCTGTAACTTTCTGAAATCATTCTATTTGAATTTATGCACTGTTACTTTTGAATAGGACGTTAAATTCCCACAATCAGTAAGACCACAACACAGAGACACACCTTTGTTAAAGACTGCAGCACAGTGATAGGAATAGGAACTGCAGCACAATGATGGGAACTGTGCCCACAACACAACAACCATTAGTTGGTGTACACCTTCACACGTGCTGGGAGCATCATGAAGTAAAAGGGATCAAAACGTCGAAATTTGATGACAATATTCTTCTAGTTGTAATTTGCAATGGAATTTGAAGTACTGCAGGTCTTGTAAGTTTCCACGGTCACCAGCAACACTCAATCTTCAATATTTTGGTACATAAATGCCTAAATAAACAACATAAATGTGTATTGATATTTTGCTGTACAAAAAATCAAAAACTTAAGTAAACTATAATTGACTTGAAATTTATTGAATTCCGCCCTTAGTTATAATTTTAAGATTCCATTCCACTCAATAGAAACAATCCCGACAACCTTCAACTCTGAAATATAAGAATGCCAAACTTAATTGTAGACATAACACTAATATATAAAATATGGATTTTCAATCAGAACTTGTTCTAAACTACATAATTAAAGATTATAAAAGAAAAGATTTAACAATAAAAGCTCGTATGTATTTCAATATAAAACTTTCCAGTTCTAGAGGAACATGAAATAGAGGAGATACATCGGAGTGATACATTGGAGTGAGCATTTTGATTGAATTCTCTACACTAAGAAACTCGTAAACATCGTCTTCAAACATTGGATTGATCGATCATAGTTCACATAGAGAGAGTTGTGAAAGTTGGCGTTCTTTTATGAGACTTAGAGGTATAGATATTCCCACAATGAGATGTTCAAAAAGGCGCATCCTAGTCTACAAGGTAGTCGTCCATCGTTTGGGCCTCCAGATATTCCGTAGGTAGAGATCTAAATATGCACTCCTAATTGAAAATAATATTTGTGCAACTGTCTTCCTGTAGACTGTGCTTGTCTGTGAAACTGTCTTCCTGTAGACTGTGCTTGTTATATATCATATGGACAATAGATGGGTAAGTTTTTTAGAGCTTTACTGCGAAATGACACAAGCATCCACTCATCTTATGCCATTGAATAGGCCTACTTCCTCCTGTAATGAGTTTGACACCTTATTGTAACCAGCAATGGGTCGAACGGTAAGAGTGCGCTTATTATGAGGAACACAACCTATTGAAAATCATTTATCATTGTCCACATTACCATGGTTAGCCCAAAAAACACATCTCTTACCTTTTTCCATAAGCTTGCATCAATTCAGACACTGCATTTTCATCAACCATTTCAGGTTCCTTGGCATTAGTGTTGTCATCATCATGGTCACCACACCACTTGCTTCTTATCAAATCCTTGACTTCGGAGATAGGATCAGATATTTCAGATCCCCATTTTTCACCATCGTTCGGTTGACACCTTTTGCATTTGCACTGAAAAGTCATAAGGTGAATCTTTCTTCCCTAAGTCTGTCCTAAAGCTTCATATTTGTCGTCCTATGTATTCATCTTAACCTCTATGGTATTTTGTGCATTTGAGTCATCTCCACGAAATATTGTCAATATGTCAAGCTGCAAGTAAAGTGGAATTGCAATTTCCTAATGATCTTCCATTTATCAACAGTGAAGTTAAGCACATTTCGAGCTGCAAGTAAAGTGGAAGTGCAATTTCCTAATGATCTTCCATTTATCAACAGTGAAGTTAAGCACATTTCGAGCTGCACATTCCTTAGGGTCCTTGTAAGGAACCTTTAAGAGAGACACCTCACAGACCAATCTTATTTATGAAGGTGAAAATCCCCTCTACTAGAATCTTCCTAAATGATTTATACATGCTTGCTCTAAAAGGCTCTTCCCATAACAATCTTCAAGTCCATAACAATATTCCATCACCCATTCAAATCCATAACAATATTCCATCACATTTCTGGTGACTCTTTCTTGCTTCTCAGCAATGAACTTAATACAGTCCTAGTTTCACTGTCCTCAACCCTTTCTAATTTTTTCATAAAATAGTCATCCATTGGCTGAACTCGAGGAGCACTTCCACAATTCATGACCTCAATATCACGTGATTCCTTTCCAAAATAACCTTTTCCTCTTCCTGCAAGAGTGCTTCAGTGAGATGAACTAGCCTGCTTCTACGTATGCGTGAACTCGCTGTGCAGCATGACATGAGATCCTTCTTCATGTCTGTGTTCGATTTCTTAATATTATTGTGATCCAGGTGGATATTGGTGGCCACCTGCCAAATCCACTTCGACCCCCACCATTGTTTCTTTCAGCTCTCCAGTTTCCGAAATTGTAGCACAGTTTACTATTTTAGCAGTTTTTCAGGTCTTTAATTTCCGGAGACGTTTTGAGGCCCTAAACGACGTTTTTCGGGAAATCTGGGGGCAACATGGGTCCATTGACCGATGATGCCCTTCCCAGAATAGCATTTCTCAGATAGATCTTTCTAACGAGCTATTGTACGCGTCAAACGGAGATCGTACGCCAAAGTTACAACCCCAGGAAGTTGATGTACCAATTTACCCAAACGGGGCCCACAGTTTGGCGTTTCATCTTCTAGGGTTAAGTTTTGGAATGCTAAGGGTTTTCCACTATTTCTCAACAATAAATAGGCCTTTGAGCCTCATTGTAACATAGTTCAGAGGCATGTAGCCGCCACATCTCTTCTCAGAGATAAGCTAACATCGCCCTAGCTGGTTTATTTTCAACTCTGTTTGTAAGCATATTTCAGTGTTTTCCATTAATGAAATGAAGTATTATTTCCGCTGTGTCTTTGTGTATATGGTTATCTCTGTATTTTGTTGCGTTCCTGTTTAAATCCAGATCAGTGGTATGAGAGCGGTCTGCTTGTTCTCTTTTTTTCTTTTCATGTCCCCAACGAGGTCAGGCTATAAGGAGCTAAGGCTTGAACTGGTCGAACCTTTGCAAGACTAGCCTCGCAAATCTTGACAGCCTCCCATGGAGGATGAGAAGAAAGACGAGGGGGCAGGAGATCCTATCAAAATATTGCTCGAAGAAGCCCTCAAGTGACAATGGAACACGATGATGGACAACTTTTCCAAGATCCTTCAGCGGCTACCCAGAAGAGACGCATCGGCTTCCAGCAGCTACTCTGGAAACGCTACTCCCTTTAAGGTACAAGTTAATTTTGAAATCCCCATATTTGAGGGTTAGATAGATGCAGATGTCGTAGATAAATGGTTAAATCTGCTAGAGGGTTTTTTTTCTGTTCATGAATTTTCGAGTCAGGAAAAGATTTTTTTCGCTCTTCTCAAAGCAGCCCCCTATATCAAGGAATGGTGGGAAACCTACTGCGAGGAGAAGGATGAAAGTACCGGCTCACTATTTTCAGCCACACCCACCTGGAATTCATTCCGGGATGCCATCAAGGAGCAGTATTACCGTGTCGGAAGCTATGAGGATGAATACATAAATTGGACCACGCTGCGGCAGGGAAGGGACCAAGACGTGTTGGAGTTCACCTATATTTTCCATACCCTTCGCACAAAGTTGGGTATCAAGGATACGGAGCAGAATTTGATACTCAAATATCGCGGCTACCTGCACAAGTACATCTAGGAAGAAATAGAATTCCTGAACATCTCCTCGCTCGGCACAGCATACCGATATGTCGTCAAGGTCGAGCAGAAGTTTAAACAAAAGAAGCGAGACTTTGGATCTGCGAATCCAAAGCAAGGGAAGGTGCCCCTAAACCATAGAACAAAGGACAGAGCCAAGGCGGGTAAGCCCAAGAAAACCCGCCAAAGCTGCAAGCAAAGAGCAGTGCAACGAAGCCGAAAAAGGACACGGGAAAATGGTGTGAGTTCCATAAGAGCTCCACCCACAACACAAGTGAGCGTCGGGCCAAGCAGTCACTAACGGCTGAGCTAAAGGTTTCAGAATCAGATGCATGTTCCGACTCTCAGTCAAAATCCGACAAGGGGAATGACAAAGGGAAACAGATCATTGATGCGGATCCCAACGCCACTGTTGCTACCGCCAAGATCCAGAAAAATGAACCCGAAGATCCAGAGGAGGAGGAGCGTCTCTTCCGCTCCCAGATGTGGGTAAAGGGCTCCCTACTACAGTTCATTGTCGATAGTGGGATCCAAAAGAACCTCATTTCAGCAGAGGTTGTGAAGCGGTTGGGCTTACCGACCACAGCACATCCACAACCGTACACCATCGGGTGGCTTCACCAAGGACGGGATCTTCGCGTGAGCCAGCAGTGTCGCTTTCCATACAACATCAAGGCCTTCACGGATGAGGTATTGTGTGACATTGCTCCCCTTGAAGTTTGTGATGTATTATTAGGACAACGATACTTGTGGAAGCGACATGCTGTGTATGAATTAAGGCCCCGTGCTATTATTATTACATTGGGAAATAAGTTGTATAGGATACCAGAGGTAGCACCGCCTAACGCCCTCTCTTTGGTTACTGCAAAACAATGTAGTAAGCTCATTTCCAAAACTGGGAAATTTGTTTTCCTGATGATACGCCCTGAAGGAAAGAAGAAGACGGTGGCCACGGCCTTGAGACAGGGCCCCTCCGCATGACAACTACATATGGACAAGGTCGTGGAGGAATACAAGGATATCTTCACCTCCCCCACAGGGGTTCCTCTGCACTGTCAGGTCAAGCACTCCATCGATCTGCCCCCAGGTGCGTCGCTACCCAATGGACCAATTTATCGGCGCTCCGTTCTGGAGAACGATGAAATCAAGAGGCAGATTTAGGAGTTACTGCAGAAAGGTCACATTCGTCCGAGTTCATCGCCTTGTGGGAGCCCGATCGTGTTGGTACAGAAGAAGGATGGAACTTGGAGACTTTGTATTGACTATCAGGCACTGAATAAGATCACTGTCCGTAATAGGTACCCGATCTCGCAGATTGATGACCTCCTGGACCAACTAAAGGGGGCAAAATATTTCAGCAAGATCGATCTGAAGTCAAGATATCACCAGGTACCAATCGAACCCTCTGATGTGTGGAAGACTGCCTTCAAATCCAAGGAGGGCCTCTTCGAATGGTTGGTCATGCCTTTCGGATTGACGAATGCTCCTGCAAACTTTATGAGACTAATGGATGACATCTTGCAGCCATTCACCAACTCCTTTGTAGTAGTATACTTGGATGACATTCTGATCTTCAGCCAGAGTTGGGAAGAGCACCTCCACCACATCCGATAGGTTCTCCAAACACTGCGGCGACACAAGCTATGTGCCAATTTGGAGAAATGCACTTTTGGCATGACCGAGGTTCAGTATCTGGGATACATCATTGATGAACAGGGGATGCATGTCGATCCAGCCAAGGTCCAAGTCATTCGGGATTGGCCCTCTCCAACCACTCTAACAAAGCTCCGCAGCTTTCTAGGTCTTGCCAACTTCTACTGTAGGTTTGTGTTGGGGTTTTCTCATATTTCGTGGCCCTTGAGTCAAGTCACTAAGGGCGGGGCAAAAGCAAAATTCTTTTGGTCTGAATCTCAACAGAAGACATTCAGGGAGTTGAAGGATTGCCTCTACACGGCACCAGTGCTCGCATTACTAGATTTACAACAACCATTTGAGGTCGAGACAGATGCCTCTGACTATGCTGTTGGGGCAGTCCTTACTCAACATGGACATCTAGTGGCATATCACAGTGAAACACTTTCAGAAACAGTCCGAAAGTACCCCACTTATGATAAGGAGATGTATTCCATTGTACAGGCCTGCCGACAATGGAAGCATTACATTTTGGGGAAGGAAACAGTCATCCACACAGACCACTGACCTCTGCAGTTCATACAGACCCAAGGGAAATTGCAAAATGATCGCCATCAGAAATGGTCTACATATCTGCAACAGTTTCACTTGAATATCAAGTATAAAAAGGGCAGCACCAATAATGTTGCAGATTACCTCAGTCGACCACCGATCATGGTGCTAACCACCATGCTCAACTCTTGCAGGCACGAGACTTCTGATTGGCCACTTCTCTATAAAAGCGACCCAGAATTCAGCCACACATACCAGACACTCTTGGAGGGTCGGCAGGTTGCAGATTTTCACCTCCATGATGCCCTATTATGCC